>JBAMJV010003857.1:0-277626 GCA_037951105.1 Echinarachnius parma | reverse complement strand
CCCTGCTTCATGGTAGTCTGTCATCAGGAACAAATTACTGCTAACAGTCTACTGAAACCTTAGCAGCAATAAGGATCGAAGATGAATGGCGTGCAATAATTCCTGTCTCTAAGACTCCGTTTACGGCTTAAATTGCGGTACTCGGGGCCCCCCAATTTTGTGCGTTTACAGTGGCGGGCTCGGCCCGGCCGCCCTTTCAATATCTTGTCGTAGTGGCGCTCTGCATGTTAACAAACCATTATTTTGGAGGCGCGCCGGGGTCACAGTACAAAGGCGCGTTATTTGCAATGAATTGTTTTCCCAATTTGGTACCGCATTTGGCCCTGCGTGCGTTTACAGTGAGAAAAAGCGGGGCCGAGTCGTGGCTCGGCCGCGGCCGAGACAACCTCCAGAGTGGGGCCAAATGCGCGGCCACTTTTGGCCCCGCATTTGGCCTTTTGAGCGTTTACAGTGGAAAAAAAGCGGGGCCGAGCCGCGGCCAAGCCGCGGCTCGGCCCCGCTTTTTTTTCACTATAAACGGGGTCTAACATTTCAAGCTTAAAACAGTTTCTGGAAATGCCCCAAACAAACATTTTAAAACATAAGTTTTACCCCAACAATATGAACTTTGTGCCTGTATGCTGATGATTAGGTTTGCCTACTGGTAATGCTAACTATGTATTTGTAGGTAGCATCAAAATGATTTCATTATATGCTAATCTATAAAGACTCTTTTTTTTCAGAAAGTGAATTCTATTATAGTATCAGAACTTCACATAATATAATATTTAATTTTTGACCGGTTAATCTTCTTCCTTTCTTGACAAACAGATAACAAATGATTTAATTAACTAAATCTATTCAGTAGTTGTCTTCTTTTATTGATACAATTATATTTGTATTGCTGATTTCATGGTCGTGCATGCACAACTTGGTAGTTTGTGCCTGGTCTCCCGTTGCTTTGTGGTTAGTGTGGTAGTGGTCCCTTGGAGGGTCCCACCAGGTAGGAGGTGGGGGCTTGGGGTTAGTGGATACCAGGAGCCAGGGGATCAGAGGGGGTCACTAAGGACCACTAGGGGTCAGCAAGGACCAGTGGTGGGCACAGTTTGAAGCTGATTTAAGTCTACATGGGATTAGAATCAGGTGGTCAGTTGGGTGGGTTGGGTTGGGCTGAGCAAGGCTGGACTTTGGCCTCTGGCCCTGATTGGATGCTGTTAGATTGAGCTCTGCCCTTCAGAGAGTGACCTACAAGATGGCTGCTGAGGGCAAAGCGAATTAGAATCGGGACAAATTAGATTCAGATCTCATTACAATAAATGTCAGGATGCACGTCTTGTGAGCCAGAGCAAGGCAGATAGGGCAAGATGGAGGCCTACATGGATTTGATGAATAACAAATCAATTTAGGTCTCTTTTTCTAGACCTTTTGGTTAGGGTTAGGGTAATAAAAGAATAGCAAACAACCAGTATACTTCTATCCCTCACTGTCATTTTGTTTTGCAAGTTGTGCGACCTCACCCCACTTATATAATGGTATCAACCACATCTGGTTTTGAAATTAGAAACTTCAGCCGAGTCACTAATGATAGGTTCATAGCTTTAAATGGCACACGGGTCATCTATAGATGCACTACTTTACAGAATGTATGCTTGACTGTTGCACTTAGCTCAGTTTGATGTTCCTGTAATGAGTTCAATAATAAATCTGTCCCTAGAGATCTTATCTACCAATTATTCCATGAAATATCATGGAAGAAAAGCATGCCCCCTTTATGAAATTCTATGTAGCTGGAAACTTACATTCTTAGCAGTGAAATTAACTTTACATATTTAAATTGTATATATTGTATTGAATCCATATCAAGCAAACTTGGATCTAATTTGAACCAACAAGTATAGGAAATGTCTGAAACAAAAGCCATCATTATTGATGAGCACTCCAATAAGTACCAAAAGGTCAGAATAAAGAAATGAATCTAACACAGCACAAAAGTACATGACCTGCAATGTTAGATACAAGTTTAGATAGGACTTTAGGTGTTTTTTTTAGGACTCTCCTATAAAGAATACCAACAGTCCTTTTCAGGACTACACCAACAGTCCTTTCTAGGACTACCACAGTCCTTTCTAGGACTACCATAGTCATTTTCAGGACTCACCAATCCTCCCCTCTCACATGGTGCACATGGGCGTCAACAGGCGGGGGACGGGGGGGACATGTCCCCCCCACTTTTGAAAGTGGGGGGGATATAGTGTCGTTTGTCCCCCCCACTTTTTCATATGTATTACATAATGTATCTATATGATTATATAGCTTTAACTATAGCTATAACTATGGCTGACGGGTGGCTGACTCACTGAAATCAATCTCGAATCTCGAATGTCTGCACGATACATCTCACAACAATGGCGGTGGAACCGTTACTGCCCTTCCAAAGTATGCACCAGATTGCATTATTTTGAATGAAATTACGAAAACTCCCCCCTCGCGCGCATCGCGCCTCGGGTTTGGTCGCTCCGCTCCCTCGCATGATCACGCCCCCACCTCATATTCGGGCAAAAGACGCCAGCCCCCTTGGGAAAATATGCAGCTACGCCCATGACGAGGCGTAGGACATTGTTTATATTCTTAACTCCTGCCTTTGACATTGAGGTTGACGAGGAGAATGACGTCGACAGTGACATTTAACATGCGATGAGTGAATGGAAATTTGTATTTGTTTTTTTCGTTTTTTCGTTAAAAATTTCAGATCGGTCGATCATGTGGTGACGGAGGTCAATTTATGACATGTATACACAATTGCGTATCAATACAAAATTAGGTCTTGGGTATGCACCAGATTGCACAATTTCAGGTCCAATAAATGAAAAAATCTCCCTACTGTGGGAGGGGGAACACCCCCCTCCCACACCCTCCCCCCTCGGTCGCTTCGCTCCCTCGCAATGTCCCCCCCACTTTTTAGTAGCTGTTGACGCCCTTGATGGTGCAACCGCAAAAAAAACACGCGTATTAAGTTTAGATATGTATTACAAACAGAATGAATCTTTTCACCACATCACAGATGTCTTCATGATATATGCCTGCATTTATGATGTATGTGATTTGGAATGATTTTCCGGGATATTATTGGCAGATTTTCCAAGCTGACATTCGGTTTTAAGTTACAGTGCTCAATGTCTTAGAACTTTACAAAGAATTTCAATTTGTAACAATGTCCTTTTCCTAGATGTATAAGAAAAACTCAGCTTTATCTATAATTGATTCTCTCCCTGGATCAGCCTGGGCCTGGTGTCAAGGGTCCTGGGTCTGGTCTTGAAACAGGCCTGGAGTCAAAGGTCTGGTCTTGAACCAGGCCTGGAGTCAGGGTCTGGTCTTGAACCAGGGATGAATAACCATTGTTCTAAATTGACTTTAAGTTTATGAATGATAGCTCATAATTTATCAATGGGTGCACTAAGCAGAAAGGAGACCTGTATATTCTGGGTTAGGTCCTATGTCTTTGTTTTTATTAAATTAAATAACTTTACCTTGTCCCTTTCATATATTAGTATAATTTGCATCAGATGCGTCCAGACCATCCCCCAAAATATTAAAGGGCGCCAGGAGAAAAGTCTGTTGAAAAGTGCAATGAATAAGAATGAGTGCACTGTAAAGTAGCACCTGTTGGAATGCTCCTCAGGGAGTGCACTGTAAAGTAGCACCTGCTGGAATGCTCCTCAGGTAGAAATGATATATTTTTGGTGAGAGAAGTCTGCTCATAATTACAGAGAGTGGGGAGATACAGAGTCTCCATTTCATTCGATTTTAACGTAATTTTGTCCGTTTCGTATTTAATAGCCTAGAGCTTGTTTCATGAAAGGGGCTTAGATATATGTATGTTTTCCGGCGCAGAGCTAGGGTGCAATTATCTCCGCATTTCACACAGAACGTTGATAACCGTTGGAAAGTCAAAATCTTTAGTGTCTGAATGCGGGTACCCTATCTCCGCGCCTGACATTGTACATAGTTTAGACGGGGTTAAATCTGATGCGTACACTCCATTGAACCACGTGTATAAAAAGTGCGTACAGGGGTGGGGGGGGGGTCAATTTCGGACCAAAAATTGTGTACGTACTTTGTAGATGGACCCCTATTGAACCACTCCCTCAAATTACAAGCCCATGAATGCACTCTTGGTCATGGCCAAGTTTTATTTGAGTTCTTTCCTAAACATTTCCAAAGGAAACATAAATACCTTCTCATAACAATACAGGAGCAGAAAACAGAGATTTTGTCTGTCACTCTATTTCTGGTCAGTTTTACATGTTCTAAATAACAGTGTTGTAGTCGAGTCACCATGGTCCGAGGCCGAGTCCGAGTCCGAGTCACCATGGTCGAGGCCGAGGACGAGTCCGAGTCACGGCATTACGAGGCCAAGGCCGAGGCCGAGGCCTGGCAAAGTCGGCCTCGAGGCCGGCCTCAAGACCTCCAAGACTGAGAATTTCATGAAAATGCAAAAGTATTTTCGAGATACTTCAGTATTACCAAATAATCGTGATCTAATCGATCACATGCCATTGCGTAACTTACTTTGCCTTGTGCATACACAGCAAAACAAATTAAACAACTTTTTAAACAACCAAAAACGCTGTTTAAGCCGGTCCCTCTAACAACGCTGTTTAAAATTTTGAACAACCAAGATCTTCAAATTCTAGGGTGTGCACGCTGTATATCAGAGCGCTGCAGCGCTGTATGTAGGATTTTTGACAGTACCGTACTATATTACATCGAGAGATATCGATGGGTACGGTACGTACGTAGGTCGTAGCTGCGCATGAACTTAACTATCAATCGTATGATTTACATTTTTTTTTTTTTTAATGAAACATTATTGGAAAATACTTCAAAATAGTGAATAGATGTTGAATCTTAAATTCACCAGATTCTATGAAATCTTCCGGCCTCGAACCGGCCTCGAGTCATCGAGGCCGAGGCCGCATGCTACAAGGCCGAGGACGAGTCCGAGTAACGGCATTACGAGGCCAAGGCCGAGGCCGAGGCCTGGCAAAGTCGGCCTCGAGGCCGGCCTCGAGACTTCCAAGACTGCTAAATAATAATCCATACACAACAGTACATGAAACTCTTGTAAACATGTTATTCATGGGCCAGTTAACATGACAGTGATGATCACCATGTCAACACCTCATTCACTCATACGGATATTGCCAAGTACTTCCTGTTTCCTTCACAGACGAGGGGTATTGAAAGAAATTAATATTGTTGTAATTTACTGGTTCTGTATCCTTCAACTTGATGGTTTGAAGTCAAGTGTATGTTTTTGTTTTTGGCTGGAAAGGAAATGTAGATGGCCTGATAGTAATAAAGCGTAATGCACTAGCATTATATCTACAGTCAAACCTGTGTATAGTTACCAACTAAGAGAAATAAGAAAAGTGACCTTAGACAGATGACCCCTATAGGCAGGTGCAGGTGTAGTACAGTCAAACCTGTGTATAGATACCACCTAAAGTAAACAAGATAAGTGGCCTCTGTAGACAGGTGACCCTATAGGCAGGTATAATACTATCAAACCTGTGTATACATGCTTAAAGGGAAACAAGAAAATGGCCACTGTAGCCAGGTGCCCAAAACATTGCTTTTCTCTGCAGGGGATCAATATGGGTGGCAATTAGGTACATTGTAGGTTGGCTGCTATAGACAGGTGGCCACTTACGACAGGTTCTGACAGTATAAATTGTAAAATTCTTAGTTTTCCTTACTATGAAGTCCAACTAGTTTGTTTATCAACAACTTGTTTTTAGTGAATTACATCATTTTTGTGGTTTCAAGCTAATTATAGACAGTCATTGGTATGCCCTGAGCAAGTTTGATGATGTCACTACATTGACAGGGATGTGGTGGCATAGCTCTGAGGTGGTTTCCATAAAACCAAGGTCAAGGTAGTATCACGTACCCTTTGGTCTAACCACTGACATCCAATACGATCCCTGATCTAATAGCCCAGAAATAGAACCACAACATCATGGACCTGGAATGTATTGGTGAAGAGGAGTTTCAGTCTGGTGTAAAGTATCACATATGTACAGGGTAGCAAAGTGTGACATCACTGCTATTGGTTGCCATGGGGAATGGTTCTTTACAATGTCAGGCAAGCCAGAAATTGTGTGACTTGGTGGTTACAAAGAAAGCAATCATCCAGCTTAAACCTATTTCCAAATGTCAGAATCAATGACAAATCCTTAAGAACAATTACCATGTTATGACTAAAGAATGTTACGTTACTTTTGTTGTGTGGGATGGCAATGTCATTGGGCACATTATTGATTATGTCTTCTTTGAATGGGGTACTCACATATTTGGGTTTATACTTAGGAATGGGGCAGAGAAAACTGAAGTTATGTAGGTCCCTAATATGAACCCTGCTGATTTACCCGTGTTCACACACAAATTTTTCAGCCCTTAATCATGACTAAAGAATCAGCAGCTGACTATAGAATCAGCTTCTCATTAAAAATTCCTATGGCAAGCCCTTTGTGTAAAAACTAGATAAACTATGTTTTTCTCAGATACACTCAGTTTTTTCTCAGATAAACTCAGTTAATCTCCAGATAAACACAGTTTATCAGAAAACTCAGTTTATCAGTTGATAAACTGAGTTCATCAGTTGATAAACTGAGTTTGTCTGATAATGTGTTTATATGGCAAGCCTTTGCGTAACAACTAGATAAACCCTGTTTTTCTCAGATAAACTCAGTTTATCACCAGATAGACAGAGTCTATCAACTGATAAACTGAGTTTTTCTGATAAACTGTGTTTATCTGGAGATAAACTGAGTTCATCTGGAGATAAACTGAGTTTATCTGAGAAAAACTGAGTTTATCTGAGAAAACAGAGTGTATCTAGTTTTTACACAAAGGGCTTGCCATTAGTCATGATTCTTTAGTCATGATTAAAGGGATGAAAATTTGTTGTTTGTGAACACGCTGTCTGACTACCAAACAAACTAGATGTTTCAGAATCTGTGAGGAAGTAGCCTAGTTTCACTTTAATTTGGTGTTCATTTGCTATTTTTGACACATCGGGGGTTGTATTGCAACCAGCAGCCCAGCCCCCATGTTAGTTTACTTCACTGGTCGGGGCAGGGGGAGGATTGTGGGTTGGTTTACTTCACTGGTCGGGCAGGGGGAGGATTGTGGGTTGGTTTACATAATGGGTGCGGATTGGGTCCAGATGCAATCAGGGAACGGATGAGTATGATGACAATATTATATGGCATCTCAGAGGAGTCTGGCATACCAACTGGATGGCGATGACAGAGGTTTCCTAATTCATTGAAATCCCCTGGATAGACTCTAGTTACAAGGAAACAAAGGAATGTCTAAAGCCCAACTTGTCATAGGATAGCAATTGATACTAGCACAGTATTAGAGGAATGTTTCAAGTAGCCCTATTGATCGCTGAAAGAATCGGAAGTTGAGATATGTGGCTGAGAGCACGATCGTGACCTAGGACCAGCCCTAGTTCCACTGATCTCTAGATATGCTTGTGTAATCCCTTATGGTTGAATGAGTAAGGGCGCGGTATGTGTGCTCTGCTACGTTCTGTTGATTTGTATGTTATTCTAGCATATTGACATCGATGAGTTAGACTTAGAGCCAATGATGCTAATTACTATGGTAAATGTCGCTGGTCTGTAATCGGGCCCCTGCACCCTGCTCACCTGTCCAAAACTACAAACTTTTAGAGACTGAATAACATGAACACATTGTTATATAAATTAAATAAGGAAATACTACATTGTATGATGTGTTGTGTTTAGCTGGTTTCCAAGCTTAGGAATAAAACCCCTTTTTAATTGGAGAACGTGTTTTCTACCTCGCTGTTACCCGAGTGAGATTTCGATAAAAACAATAGGAGGTCAGGTCGTAAAACACGCAGCGAGAGGTTGTGCAGGTTTTTAATCAAAAGTATTTCTCCGAGTCACACGGGTAGGTTACTATAGCAACCGCACCTCTCTCATCATGCGACCAGCTGGCGTGACATGAGCTAATCGGCGCGCGCTGGTATACGTTAGCGCGGGAAATTTTGACGGTCAATTCATATCGGGTATACATACAACAGGCAATCGGGAGCGCAATTGTCAGTCTACTATATAGTCACGCTAGTTTTTTTTTCGCTGCATAATTATAGCGCATGTAATAATACTATACCGGTTTATATTCCTTACACGTACGGTACGAATCTATTATTCTTCAATCCGACTTCAAACTTCAACAGTAATCATGGATTTGCGGTGGGTAGCCATAATGCTACTGTTCCGTGCAATTCACAGCATGCAATTACGGAATCAGGCGATGTTTTTACTTCTGTGCAACATGGATCGCGCTGAGAGAGAGAGAGCGACACGACGGCGGATTGTACTTATCAAATTTTAGATTTGTTAAACTTCCAATTTTTATATTCATAGTATTATAACTTGTATTATTTGGGCAAATTTAAGTCTAAAATTAGGAGTATGTGGAATAGTGTTTGTGTGTGAACTTACAGCAGTTTAAATTGGCAACCTTGTTTACAAGAGTACCACATGTTCCCGATCCAAAACGCGATCGCTGCAATGTTTACATTTTTTACGGCCATGACGTCATCTACCCGGATAACGTTCTGTGTGCTTTTTAATACAATGTTTATCAGCTTAACATCCTGACAGCGTCAGGACGTTACCTCGCTATTACCCTAGCCCGACTAGGTTGAATCCTACCGCGCTGTTGTCAGGACGTTACCGCGATTGGACCTTTTTAATACAAACGCGGTAGAATGTCTTCCTGACAACGTCAGGGGTTTCCTGACAAAAAGGGGTTTAACTAAGGAAAGTGCTGATGCATGGTATCTCAGAGAACAGAAACATAGTTTGGGATTTAGAACTGTGATGTTTGTTTGGATGAATGGTCCTGTTGTTCGGGGAAGGATATTTTGTTTCTGAAAGTTAGTATCTTGAAACCTAATTCCAGCTAGTAACTCCAGACTGCTCAAATACCACCTCCACCATCACTACAAAAAACACTTATTTTCCTGTTAACAGCTTGATCATTTAAGGTAAATGTCGATACATCCTTGGATATTAAGATGAATTTTGTCTGATTTGGTCTGAGATGCTGAGATAAGATCACGTCTGCATATTCCGCTGGAGGGCAGGCAGACGGGTTTAGTTTCATCATACATGTCAAGGGAACCATTTATCTCATGGGAACCATTTATGTCAAATGTTGGGAAGGATTCAGGTGAACATAACCCATGCTTGGTTATCAGGGCCTGTATTCATACGCACTAGCTTAGTTACATTCTAAGTCTAGTTTCCTTTTAGATGCTAGCTTAGTTACATTCTAAGTCTAGTTTCCTTTTATATATGCTAGCTTAGTTACATTCTAAGTCTAGTTTCCTTTTAGATGCTAGCTTAGTTACATTCTAAGTCTAGTTTCCTTTTAGATGCTAGCTTAGTTACATTCTAATTCTAGTTTCCTTTTATATATGCTAGCTTAGTTACATTCTAAGTCTAGTTTCCTTTTAGATGCTAGCTTAGTTACATTCTAAGTCTAGTTTCCTTTTAGATGCTAGCTTAGTTACATTCTAAGTCTAGTTTCCTTTTAGATGCTAGCTGAGTTACATTCTAAGTCTAGTTTCCTTTTAGATGCTAGCTTAGTTACATTCTAAGTCTAGTTTCCTTTTAGATGCTAGGGCTAGTAACACAGGGCGTTCTTAGTTACTAACTGTGGTTATCTGGGTAAGCTTTTGTAGCCTACTACATTAGTTAAAAGGGACATTTTATCACAGGATATATCCCTGTCATAAAAAAGACTCAGAAGAACCCTAATTAACTATCAACTCATAACAAAATAGTTTCTGTTTGGTAGTGCATATACTTACATTTAACGCTCCAATAGTCATTGTTTGTAGTTGTACCCTTGTGATGTACCTCCAATTGGATCTTTGGTTTGCTCTACAGCAAGGATTGGAACTCATTGGCTATAGACTATTAGACTTACCACTCTGAGTTTAATAGCCCGGTCAGATATCAACGGATATCGGAAACGTATGCCCAACGAATAGACAATTTGCGAATTTAAATTATCCGGTGATGAAAGACGTCTCCATTGCTTCATGTATAAAACATAGAACAACGTACGTCACCGGACAAGGAATGGACAAGAGACGTATAGAACGGATGGAAAATTTAGCTCTCCGTTTGACATCCGTTTGCGCAATCCGTTGATATGTGACCGGGCTATAAGTAGAACAGTAGGTCCTTGGGTGCAGGAACAGTCCCATATTATCTTTATGTTGGATGGGATTGTTATTTCAGCTTGCCTTATGTTTGTGATTAGATATACAAACGAAACATTATCTTAGATGACAGTACGTGTAACTACACAAACATGATGTACCACCATGCTCACTGTGACATGGACCTATTGAGCCCCAGCCTTTAGACAGGGGTCAACACTCGCACTGGCCTGCTGGCCCGGGGCCAGTGAAGTTGCTCTTTGGGCCAGCAAAAATGTATAAAAGTCATATTTTGGTGGCCCAATCGGGCAAGCAGATTTTCAACCCAACATTAACAAACAATCTTGTTTTCTTCCATGTCATGTTATATCAGGAAAGAGTGATATTTTGAATAAAAAAAAGTTTACTCATGAAATAAAGTTTTGGGCCAGTAAATTGTCATTTTGGGCCACCACACCAGAAAGGGGGAAGAAATGATTTCATTGGCCCAACCGGGCCACTGACAAAAAAGATAAGTGTGGATCCCTGCTTTAGACTTATCAGCTTACTTATACATTATATTAGACAGATACTCAATGGCCCCAGAGTAAAGGAAATAAAACCATTGAAAATTGAATAAAAAGAGGATGAAATATCCAAATTATGAATGTTTTATATAATCTGTAACTGTTTTGAAAGGTCATGAATATGATGAAAAGAGTGATCATTATTTCTAGAGGTCTTCCGTGACTGTATGAGATGCATTGGTTCAGCATCCATTGTAGGAATCAACCTCACAAATTAAACTAGATGTAATAATATAAAAGTGTTCATGCCAGAGCTTCTATCTAAGAGGGATTCTATCAAATATATTAATGAATAACTTCTGAATTTGAACAACTGTTTAAAATCACATTCCATCTAGTGATTTTTCCATAAATAGCTGCTTTTAGTGACTTGTCTTTGGTAGGGTGAAGTCAGATACTCCTAGCTGCCTCCCCTGGAGTCCGAGTGACGTCAGGTTACATTGTAATGCTGTGACTCATACCAAGGTTTCACCTGTGTGGGTCGGAATTTTATTGCAAATGTCTCAAATTCTTCTCTTTGGTCCTAAATAACATTTTCCTCTCAATAATAGAAGCCATTACACTTACATTTCAATATGACTCAAGATGTCATTATAGATTTATTGTTTCATTCATCGATGTATGCATGTTTGAACGTATCACTTAACCCATTCATGACTGCTCCTGAAAATACTCAGGCTTGGGTCTATGGAGAGTGGAGAATACATGTTGTAGCACAATCAATCAGTTCTGAACGGGTTAACAGGTCATGTCAATTTTGTTTGTATTTTGAACATTGTTAGTATAGTGGTAGTACCTATTTATTAAATTCCATAGATAGAGAAAGTATCAAATCTCCAAATGCTAAAGACAAGTTACAAAACTTTCAAAGTATTGTCCCTGGATCTCCAGGTTATTGCATACTTACCAAAGTTTACAGCCCTCTTAATTATGAATCACTATTTTATGGGTAATATTAAACCATACAGAAATTTGTAAAACTATATAAATGAGCTTAAGATATATTTTTGACCATTTTATTGACCATTAACTACAGGGGTTTTCTGTTTCCAAAGTCATTTGATCTTTTTATTGCAAGCTATACCATCCTGTAATGAATAAATCAGAAGAGTAAAACAGGTTTTGTCCAGGTTGGAAGACTAAATTACAGAATTTGAAAGATATTTTATCAGGGTGTGTGGGGAGATCACCTGTAAAGAATTGAGAATATGTAGGCCGAAATACAAAGGTCAATTATATTTTATGAAGTCTCCATCATTGGTTCCTGACTTTGCAATATAATGTATCTCCTGTTCTGAGCTGTCTTGCTTATTTCGTGTTTTGTTATTTTTTCAAATCATCTGCATAGCATGGTTCAGTCAAGTGGCAGAAATATGAAGGATATTTAATGATTGGTGATGTGCACTTATGTCTTTCAGAAAATCTAATCTTAATTGAAGAATACTGTGATTTTGGTTTCTTTCTGAGTCATTATACGAAAGATAATAACCCTGTCATGGCTATCATATATACTCTTTATATAGCTGGCCTGTCAAATATGGTATACGTGTGCATAAATCTCAAGAATAGAAGAGGTTTTGTCCAGTTTTGTGATAAGCTCGGAAAGTTATCATACATGGGTGTGGACAGAGCACACCTGCAAATAGTTGTGTTTAAAGACGGTCATATTTGAGAAGATGTTAGGTTTAAAAGGGACTGAGTAACATTGTCCGAATCCTCAAAACTTACTTGGAACTCTAGTGGTTCTCTCATACCTTGTCATATTCAATTAACAATTAAAGCATGGGACAGGTTTCGGTTATCAAATGTCCATTTCGTTCAAAAGATATTTACGATTGAAGTGTTCAGATGTTAAACTGTCTACGGGATAATTTAAGCAGTGTACAAAGTAAGTGAAATGAGTTAGTGAATACCACTTTCCATTTTTGCTAATTTCTCAGCCAAAAAAACATCCAACTAATGTGGAATTTTCACACATTACTTGGTGGACATATCAGTTCACACCAATACACATTTCTTTTTGTTGCACTTGTCAGCAAAGTTAAGCCCGGCGCAGACAGAGCCGACTCGACCCGATCCGACTGGTTTCAATCAGGCTAGAGTTGGGCCCGGTCGATCGGAGCAGATTTATCGTGTTGAATCGGCCCCAACTGGCATCCGACTGTCTCTCGACTGGCAAAATATGTGTCGCGAGGCACTAAAAACTGAGCCGATCGGAATGACAACCAGTCGAGTCGGCTCTGTCTGCGCCGGGCATTAGATGATCCCTTTAAGTGAAGGAGTCAAGTATTGGGTATAGGGAGGGAATGCAGTCAGAATGGTGACCTGTAAGGCCAGGCCTGATGGATGAAAACTGAAACTACACTGGAGAGATAAGTCTCATAGGAGAGAACCTCAAATTGTGTTGTGTAGAATGATTTATGTTTACATTATATTCGCAATTATCATTATTAAAAGTATATTTCAGTGACTAATCTATATCATATTGTTTAAGAAAGTTGTTTAACTCTTTCAAAGACAATTATTTGTTCTAATTGTCTTGCGAACTTCAGTGTAAAGACTGATTGAAAATATCCTCTTTCGTGTAATTGCATCGACACAATATATAGAACAGATGGGTTATTATCATTCTGAGAATTTTATTTAGATTATTATGTACATTTTCTTCACGTATGAACCAATGTTTGACTTATTAGAGCAAAATAATGGCCTGGTAATAGCATTTGTGGTGACAAGGGAAATGATGAGTGTTGGAAAAAGTAATGCAATTTGTGGTATTTGTGTTTGGTCACAAGAGGGCGACATTTCACTATATTGTATGGCCACTGATGAAGAAGTTCAATACATGTATGTGTGGTGGTAGGTCTGTTACATGCAGTGCTCAAAACTAGCACAAGTCCACTGGCCCTGGGCCACTAAAAATAGTTTGGGGCCACCAAATTCTATAGATTCTAAATTAAGTTTGTCAGATAAGGCAATACAATTCAATGTGAGAATTTCTTAAGATTTTCGTTGTTAATTGGGCCACCAGATTCAGATTTCGGGTAACTAGAACTTAAACAATCTTGTTTTTACCTGCCCAACTGGGCCACAGGGCAGAAAAGTTTAATTTCTAGCATTGCTAGATATGACTAAGGGAAGGGCTGTTCATTATTCTCATCAATAATAGAGAGCTGTACGCTTACAAGTGCTGCCTTCCATCACAGCGTTTTTATCATAATAAATTGGAGCAATATTTGAGTACAGTCAACGTGAATCATGTTCACAGAAGCTCTCTGTGTCAAAATGTTTCTCACAACACCACCCCATACTACTATTAAGTGCACTTGTTGTAGTACCCTAGGCTACGGGAGCGCATATGATGTGTATCATATAGGAAGAGGGTGGGGTTTATAGCGAGCGGTCAAGAGGCTGGGGTGTGAAGGGGTCATGTATAGGGGTTCTGGCAGGTCCATGGTCACAAGCAGGACCACCTACAGAGGACCCGAGGGCTAGGAACTAATTGTGCTTTAACGAGGACCAAGGAAAAGTGGAACTAATTTGGCAAGAAAGAGAGAAATATTCATATCCATGAACAGTAGGAGCAAGATGTGTGTTACTAATGAAATATTTCCTAATGACAAAGCAGGAATGTAGGGTTTCTTGTCAAGTCACCTACCTCACCCTTACCCCTAAGTTTTTAGCAGCAGGGTTTTACCGTCCTGGTTTTAAAGGGACTTAGTAACATTGTCCAAATCCTTAAAATCCAATTGGAATTCTAGCAGTTCTCTCATGTACCTTCTTGTGTTCGTATAAAAAAAAAAAAACATGGGACCTGTTTCAGTTTTTCAAATTTCCCTTTCGTTAAAAAGATATTTAAGATTGACGTGTTCAGATGTTGAACAATCCACTGGATCGTCGAAACTGTGTACAAAGTCAGTGCAATGAGTTAATAAACACCACTTTGCATTTTTGCTCATTACTCCGCCATAAAACGTCTATTTAACTTGGAATTTTCACACAATAACAATACACAATGGCATATATCATATAACAACACTATACATTGAATCAACCATTCATCACTTTTTGCACATGCCAACGAAGTTACTAGATCCCTTTAAAAAGAAATCAAAGTAATTTACAATTGTAAAGAATTATTTAGGCTGTAATTTTGATCAAATACTGTAACATTCACTAGTCCAATCATTGCTGTTTAATTCTGGCATCCATGTTATGTATTCTCCATAAACCCCAGCTTGGGCATTTCTGGAACCAGTCCTGAAAGGGGTACACCCACGACTTACATAATACCTATTCATCAGGGGGGATGAATGAATAGATCATCCCCCCCCCCCAGTTGAATGGGTATCAATGACATGTCTACGCCCATGGGTACACCTTACAGAAAGCTTTATTACTTGACCTTCTTGTAAGGGCCTACTTCTGCTCCTCAAGTATGGGCTGTGGCATTGCAGGAGAGATGCAAGTTATTACTTTCTGGCAGACAGGAACTGGTTTGCAATCTGTGACCTACAATATATCCAAAAAATATTTATTCTATCTAGATTCCTTATACATATTCAAGGCTTATTTCTACTTTATGAATGGCCTACAAGCATGGGAAAGTTTGGTCAGAATTGACCTTCATATTGGTCTGCTGCAAATGAAGAGGGAAAAAATGCAAATTTTCATAAAATTGTGACAAATAGTTTCTCCACCTGTTGTCATCAACCTGTAAAAGTGATTTCATTTTTTTATTTGCAAATAAAAAACAGGAAATGTTTGTTTGTGTTGATGAAAAGAGGAGGGGAAAGGAAGGAGCAATATAACAGGAGTTGGTGTGTCTTTGTGTGCCTGTGTGTGTGTGTGGGGGGGGGGGGGGGGGAGGTTATTACTAGCACTGGCGTATATATACCTATTGTTGAGCGGGGGATGAATGAATAGATCATCCCCCTTGAACAATAGGTATCAATTACGATCTTAGCCAGTGATTACTAGTCTAGTTGCATTGTTTGTTAGTTGGTGTGTGGGGGGGGGGGGGGGGGGGGGGGGGAGTTATTACTTGTTGCATTGTTGGTTGTGGACAAGATTTGATCAGTTGAAGTTGAATTCTAATGAGTGGTATTCCCACCAATTGGATTGAACGCAATTCCATCATGTATCATTATTGCCAGTAAATATGGTATTGCAGATAATTATGCAGTAGTGTTACATTTAATCAATAAACTGAAATAATCTGGGATTAATACTTTGGCCTACGATTTCTACAGTTACCTAAATATACCCAGGAAGAGTAAGTGTATTAACCAGAAATGATACAATATTTCCATTTGTACATTCATATTACTAGGGTGAGGGGTAGGCTTGTGTAGCTGGAGTAACCATTACCATGGTGGGCAAAATTATCCATTTCCTGTCACGTCTGTCCCCCGCCCACTGGTCCAGCCCAGTGGTCCCAACCCTCTTGTTCAATTAAACCAGAGACCGTAGTACTATGGTCCATGATTAAACCATCTACCACCGTCTGTGATTAAACCTACTTGCAATTCCTGGCTGGCATGGGGAGAGAAATGAGAGGAGTTTGACAGAAGCAGGTCATTCATTACTTCAAGTTCCAATGTGATAACAGGGAAATGGGAGAAACTCCCATTTCCCTGGTAATAACATGCATTTGCCATTTAAAATACAGAACCCCCCCCCCCCCCCCAAGTAGAGACCAGTCCCAGGTTAATTGTTCAATGTTGCATGCAACATTCATATGTACATCTGAAGGAAAGGTTAATCTGGTAGAGCTTGTGACCTTCATGAGTGATATTGTTGTTTTGTCTAGAGCTGTTTATAAATATCCAGGTTGATGAAGCACACCATATGTTTCTTTATGAATGAAAATGAAAGTGCACAAACTTTTGGCAAACTAAAATGACAAATGCAGACATCATTCAGGATAGAATTTGAAGTATGCTGGCATTGACAACCGAATGTTTTTTTGTTGGTATCGGGGCAACAGGTCATTGTTTATTTGATTTCCAAGAACAACAAAAACTATTATTCCAAACTTGATTTAACACAGATTAGTTCAAAGGACAAATGAAACCATAGATCATTAGATCATAGATACTGGTACGTTACAAATAATATATCTTTGAGTTTAAAAAATCTGCATCATAGATTAAAGTTAACCCATTCCGGACTGACTGACCTTGAACATGTATTTAGCATAGACCCCTGCTTGTGTATTTTCAGGCCCATCAGTCCTGCATGGGCGAAAGTTTATGTATAATATCTTCATCTATGATAAAAATAGATCGCTAATTTTGTGTATAATTTGACTGTAATGGAATGAGTGACTTTGCATGCTAATGTTTGATTTCGTCGGGTGAGAGCAAGAAGGGCGTTCAGTCGATTTTGTGCTAAATTGAGTTACGCATACCATCTTGTAGGTCAGAGCCCTTTCTACATGGCACACAGTTTTCAGATAATAAGGTATGTGTAATGTGGGGAATATTCCACAAAATATAAAGTGAGATACATTGGTTTCTACATGGCTTTCAAATTGTAAAGATGATTATCTCCAATAAAGTACAAAAATTAACTTAGCGCCCTGCTCTTTCTCAGCCTACGATATGTGGAATGGGAGCTGTGGCCACTGCATGCTCTTAGTAGGGTGTTTTCGCTCAGCGACGTACGGGGCTTTCAGCGATGCAGGAACGATCTATTGGTACGTCCGCCGCGCTAAAACAACTCTCGTTTACAAGCAGTTTCGCTAATTCGGTGAACGTGGACGTAGACTCGAATCGCTGGCAGCTCACTACACATGCGAGCGATTGTGATGATGTATTTTTACTCCGCTACAAGCGCGCTGATTGGTTGTTGCCTGATCGAGGGGTCGCAAAATGACGGCCGTAATTCTGACCAAATCCCGTCGGTGATTTCAACCCAAGAACGGTATGCCCGCTGTTACTATAGGAAGCTCTTGATTTTGAACACGAACCGCAAGATTCTCCGTCCGTGTCGAGGTTGCGAAAACAGCCTAATATTGGATGTATGAGCACACAATCAGCATTGTGTTCCTACTTCAAAGTGCACTCAAACTCCCACTCTATGTGACTGTACTTTTGGAGGTGCCCGAGGGGGCAGTTTGCTAAGTATTTTCCATGTCTGTTTGGAACGGCACTTTGAAACATGATTTCATTCTCAAAGAAAATATGTCGATCCAGTCTGTGATGACTTTGAAAACAATCCGTAATCCCAGTGAACATTCCAAACCTTGCTTCAAAGTTTGACTCTTTGAGGGTTGTCTGATCTGATCACTGAGGTACACGCATACCAGCTCCCTGGTCTGATGTCAGGCTCTTCATCAGTGAACAGATTACAAAATCACTGTCTTCTTCAACTCAATTTTCAAGCCATTTTTGTTTGTATTACCAAGCACTTTCCTAATGCTCTCTGAGACTCTTTCAAACAACCATGTGTAGGGTGTTGTTTTCAAATGAAAAGATATATAGTGGTTGCAAAGCAGTAATTCATTGTAAGAAGAAGTAGAAGCATCAAATATTTTGTTGGTGGAAAATTAGATGGACTCACAATAACAAAGTTGACAATTTTTTTTCAGGAGTTTGTGAATATATTTGTGTTTCAAATATCATACTTTTACAAAATAAAGATTTATGATATACCAATTATATCAGAAGTATGATGGTTATGCCTTATAAATGATGATCAACCCATACTGTATGTCTCGTACGCTGTGTTCGTCCATACACGTAGTACTGTAATGTTTTTACTGATCAGGCATAATTGGCTTGTTTCTGTATTGACTGGTTATCACAGAAAGTCAAAAGTCAAGGAAAGATGGGAGGGAGAATCTGAAAGTAATTTGTCCTGGACAAGAAAAACAATAATTTGTTTGATTCTAGATACAGATACCATACATGTAAACAGTATACTTTGCTACAACCTTGCAGTTGTTGTTTTTGTTTTGAATCCTAATGCTCAGGGATATTTTTTCATTTTTTTGGTGGTGTCAGCTTTTCCTGGTACCTTGTGGGCAGGATATGGCCCTTGTTATTCCACCTGTCTGCTTCCAATGGATTCCCAATATTATTGTTACAAGAGGAAAAGTTCACTGCAGATGATTGCAATAAATCTACTCACCCTGTTTCTGTCTGTTTGCTTTTTTTGGCTAAATTGCCCAGACTGTAATATGTTTTTGCTGAATGGAAAACAATGACATTTTATAGCTTCAGGTGTTAGTTTGTATGTAAAACACCTTCTTTACATCTATATTATATTTCCTTTTATATATTTTGGTATATGTAACAAATGTCAAAATTCTTATGTTTTATTAATTTCTAACTGTATTATTTATGGTGTTATTTCTCCTCTTTATCCTCTTTTGTATTGTTGTATTACATATTTTTGTTTGTCACTCAAACAGTAGAGCTGTAAGTCTACTCTTAACATTAACATTATGTCACTTCTTGAAATGTTTCTGTTCTTGTTCGTGATTGCCATGATAATTAAACAAATTTGAAAGCTAGTTTTTAATTATAAATGAGATGTCATTTTGTGAATGCCTTGCGCATGGTGTGTTATATTATACACACTGGCTCAGTGTTATGCAGTGCGCACACACTAGCCTAAATCAAAATGGCGACCTGCGGTGTAGTATCCCGCATTACAATTTGTAAGTAAGGGTTTTAGTTGTGAATATATATATATATTCTTTGTTTGTTAGCCCTCTGATACATGAAAAGTGTAGTTTAAATGACAATAATTATCATGTTATCATATCATTTTGTTTCTTCTACCTTTTTAGGGACGATCAGGCTTTGTTGGACCGAAGGGCAACCCAGGCCCACCTGGTCCTGATGGCTTCGAGGGGATTCCTGGTCTAAAGGGAGACAACGGCTTCTCAGGAGAACCAGGTCCTAGAGGTCCAAAGGGAGATCCAGTGAGTACCTATTAACCAGTTCCTTAGAGAGTCTGAAATGCCCATAGACTTTGTACATAGCCCACCCGGTTCCTGTAAGCAACGGGTTAACCCGTTGCTTAGGGAGTCTGAAATGCCCATAGACTTTGTACATAGCCCACCCGGTTCCTGTAAGCAACGGGTTAACCCGTTCCTTAGGGAGTGTGAAATGCCCATAGACTTTGTACATAGCCCACCCGGTTCCTGTAAGCAACGGGTTAACCCGGTTCCTGTAAGCAACGGGTTAACCCGTTGCTTAGAGAGTGTGAAAGCCACATACACTTAAATATACAAAGCCCACTCGGTCATTGCCTTGTCAGTGCTAGAACTTCACATTTTTCTGAAATCCCCATACACTTTATACAAAGCCCACTCAGTCATTGCCTTGTCAATGCTAGAAATTTACCTTTTTGCCTTGTGGCCCAGTCAGGCAAGTAAACACAAGATTGTTCACCTTTGAGTGGCCTGGAACCTAAATCTGGTGGCCCCAAACAAAGAAAAACATAACAAATTCTGTTATATTTAGTTGCCTGAATGGGCCAGTCGAAATAAGGATCAATGAAATTTGGTGGCCCTGAGCTAATTTTCAGTGGCCCCGGGACAGCAGGCCTTTGCTCATTTCGAGCTCTGGACAAGGGGTTAAACCCTCTTGCAGGCTTCTGCTGCAAAATTACTTTACTTGGTTTCATAACTGGATCTACTACTACAAACAAATATTACGAACCTAAATCATTCAATTTTAGCTGATTTTGTCAAAGAAAGTGTATACGAACATTGAATCTTTCATTTTATATTGCAAAAATAGACCCAAGAATGAAATATGTTATGTAAACCTCACTGGTGAACTACTTTAACATCTAAGGAAGATGTCCATGCATGATCATCTTTATCATGAATGTTCTCTTTTAAAATCTGATGTACCTAAGTGTTATTGTAGATGAATTGTTTAAAGTTATCAAAATTGTCCATATAAAAACTGTTACAAAATCTATATGACAGATATTAAACAATAACATTTTACTTAGCAAGTTCATCGTTTTGAAGTGTAATCATGTGCAAGGTGTTAATAATCAAGAAGGTGTTTTTTTCCCTCCAACCCTGCTAAATTGGTCTTTACTATGCTTCCCTCCAACCCTGCTAAATTGGTCTTTACTATGCTTCCCTCCAACCCTGCTAAATTGGTCTTTACTATGCTTCCCTCCAACCCTGCTAAATTGGTCTTTACTATGCTGTATTCTTTCTTTATTAATTCAGTTCCCTTACATTTTCAAGAGTTGATCTTTACATTTGGCGATTTTCTAGGAAGTGAGGCATATATTTTATCCTTCAATATGCTAGATATCATGCATGCGTGTTAGATAAATGCTAATCTTTGAATGTACTGACATTTCCTTGCTAGCCTTTCGGTTATTTTTATAAGGTGCGATATCAATTAGTCCCATCCTTATCTATTCGAGATGTATTTTCCACACGGACTTGAATAATTAAGAGTGATATAATTTCCTTCTCCAGGTACTTAGACCCCCAGAAGGAAACCAGTCCCATGCTAATCTATCAACGTTATCTTCTTGACATGTCTATTCAACTTTGAATTGTCAATGAACTGCATTATCTTTGGTCGTTGAGTCCTAACCTTCTGATTAGGATTTTCATAGAAATGCCAATCTTGCAACAGTGGTGCATTTCTTGTTCAGGCATACCTGTCATTTTCAAAGAATATACAATGTAGATGACAATACATTCAAATTTGACAATTTGATAAGTTCTTCACACATTTAAATGCTTATTCTTTGATTATGTTATCTTGTAACCTGGATATTATTGTGTTTTTCCTCCTTCCCAATCTTTTAACAAGTTTTTCAAACAAATTATGCTGAACTCATGTCAGTCTTTGATGAGAACTAAACAAATTCTCATAATTTGTAGTGTGATTATATTTGTTTGTATTGTTTATAAGCCAAATGCTAATCTTCTAATGAGTTTTCTACAATCATTTGATGAGTTGAACACAAATGCTAATCATTATTTTGATGTCTTAGTCCCAAGCCTATCTTTCAATGTAGTGTTCTTGACACCTGTTGTCCTTGTCTTCCCCAGGGTCCAGGCGGCATCCCTGGCTTCCCAGGCCACAAGGGTTGGACAGGCACACACGGACCACATGGCTACCCAGGGATGCCTGGTCTACCAGGATGCAATGGAAGCCTGGTAAGTCATCAAGATGTTGTCGGTTAGGAAAGAGAAGGGTGCTAAATCACCTTTTATACTCCTCAGATAATCATGTTGAACCCATTGGGGACTGGCCCGGAACATACTGATGCTAAGGTCCCTATGGTGAATACATGTAAGAGCAAAATCAATCAGTATTCAACCGGTTAAAATTTGAAAGCCATTTACGGAAATGTACAAATATAGCTCTCTAAAATTTGTTATCAATATTTTCTAAATTATAATTGTTCTCTGAAATTTGAGCATTACATAGATGAGGCTTCAAGATGGTGTGCACTGTGCAGAGCTCAGTGTAGCAAAAACTGGACGTTAAGCCCTTCTTACTCTCACCCAATGATTTCATCACATTTGACTTTATATGATTCAATTTTATTAATGTTATCCTTAGAAAGTGTTTCCAATGAGGGGTTGCCACAGCAGATCAAACATCTCCATTTCTCTCTGTTCAGTGCATCCTCCTTAGTTACACAACCCTCATGTCCTCCACTCCTCCCTCATCATGTCCACAAACCTCATCTTCCTCTTCTCATTCTCCCTTCTAACTCCATCCCCACCATCCCTCTCCCTCCTTTGCTTTTTGCCCTTGTTATTAATCAATTTTATACCACATCAAATTATTTTGGTTTAACATACGTTACAATTCATCCCTTGTCACAGCAATTAAAAATGAGAGGAAGTAATAGATTAATTATCAAGGCTGACAAGGAAATCCCTCATTCTATTGTGTACATATTTGTCATCAGAATGAATTGACAGTCGATAAGAACCTTATATGGACCTGGGGCTTGTTTCATAAAAGGGTCTTAGCTATGTAAGTTGTCTGGCGTGGAGCAAGGGTGCAGTTATTTTGGCCCTTCGCACAGTGTCGTCAGGTCAGGTGTCGTCAGGTGTCGTTATCCGCTGGAAATTCAAAAGCTTTAGGGTCTGAACGCGGTGATAACTGAACCCTAGCTCCGCGCCAGACAACGTACATAGCTCAGACCCTTTAATGAAAAAAGCCCCTGAAAAAGCCCCTGATAAAAGTTGAGCATGATTTGATGTTGACAGCATCACATACTTGTCTTCATGGACATATAACCCCTTAACCAAGTACAACATGGTAAAGACAATTACATGTACATGTCTAATGTACAATGCATGTGATTAGTATGTTAGGGAAAGCAGAGTTAGAAGTTCCTAAAAAAATTACCCTTTTTATCGGTGGCCTTGTTGGGCAAATGAAATTGAGTCCGATTATCACTTCTGGTTGCCTGAACTTAATTCAGAAGCCCCAGAACAAAAGAAAACTTTGAATAGTCAATGGTTACATATATGGTTATGTAAGG
Organism: Echinarachnius parma; assembly: GCA_037951105.1. Classification (NCBI taxonomy): domain Eukaryota; kingdom Metazoa; phylum Echinodermata; class Echinoidea; order Clypeasteroida; family Echinarachniidae; genus Echinarachnius; species Echinarachnius parma. Next base: position 254,298 of record JBAMJV010003857.1, on the reverse strand, counting down.
TTGGGCAAGTGAAATTTAGCGTTATTGAATTTCTACTGGCCTGAAGCTCTTTTCAGTGGCCATTAGCCAAAGTACCAGTGCTTATGTTGAGCCTTGGATAAGATGCTAAGAGCTTTATGACCCCAATTATCATACCCCCTCACAACCCCCCTATCCCAATAAATCCATCATTACATTAGATACAGGGATCTATAGGGGATAGAGTGGGAACATGCCAAATGGAAGATTGACTTTTCCACCCCTTGTTAATCTCTTGTCTCCAGTTTGTCACGTATCTGTAGGTGAATCATTCATTCTGTTTCTATTAGAGCCTTTAGAGGCCCATTTCCTCTTCCTCTGACCCTCTCTTTCCTTCTGTTAGATGACCATTATGTAACTCCCTCCTCTGACCCCCATTTGGTCTTTCCTCCTGTTAGGTGACCATTATGTAACTCCCTCCTCTGACCCCCATTTGGTCTTTCCTCCTGTTAGGTGACCATTATGTAACTTCCTCTGAGCCGTTTCCTTTTTTAATCTAAAGAAAACTCAGAGATTCTCAGGTCTTCTCTGTCGTTTCTCCTTCATCGACATATTCTTTCTTTTGTTGAATGTATATTCTACAAATGTATCAAGGATACTCCCTAGATGTGTAAGTCAAACTTGGGTGGTAAAGCAAAGTTTATATAGCTCGGCTGGTAGAGCTCTGGTCTTGGGTAGAGCACCAGCAGCAGAGGTCTCTGTTTCGAATCCTGGGAGACCCCTTTTTCCTCTATTTTTCATTTATAATCATTTTCCCTAAATGTTTGAAATAAAACAAAGTAGTCTGAAACAGATTGAAGCTAAATAAGAATTCATCTTGTGACTACTTACAGAGATGATGTCATTCTTGTATTTGTCTCTGATAGGTTCCATATGACAGATCTTAATTAGTAGGTCAAATGGTTCCCATGCTTTCTCTATGACTGGGATGTAGGCCTGTTTTCATATGCACACAGTAAGTCTTACTTCAGGAATTAACCTTCTCAGTATTATTGCACACCAATACTGGTGCCTCTGGGATGGGGAGGGTTTAATGTTTACCCCACAGTAGAATTAAAGAGGTCTGCGTAATGCATTGATGAGCTAATAATGGAGGTATGCTTGGTCCAGCTTCCCGTGCTCTGTGGTGTATTTATATAGACATGCTATCATGTAAAACCATCTGTAACCCTTCCCAGAAACCAGATCTCATTTACTCTATGGGGGTAAAGGCTCACATCACGGGGGCTGGGTTAACACTAAGAGGTAAACTGCTCACATCTCGGGGACTGGGTTCACACTAGAGGTAAACTGCTCACATTTCAGGGGCTGGGTTCACACTAGAGGTAAACGGCTCACATCTCAGGGGCTGGGTTCACACTAGAGGTAAAGGCTCACATCTCAGGGGCTGGGTTCACACTAGAGGTAAACTGCTCACATCTCAGGGGCTGGGTTCACACTAGAGGTAAATGGCTCACATATCAGGGGCTGGGTTCACACTAGAGGTAAATGGCTCGCATCACAGGGGCTGGGTTCACACAGGGAAATTTCAGACTTAACAAATAATGTTCATAAATACAATTCGAATAGCATATAAAATACCTGGGGGCTCGGTTACTTAGCTCTTGAAATTTCCCAAACCTACTGTTTAAATATTAGATTTAGCTACAAAACTGTTATTATGAAGCTAGTACATGTATACAGAGATTGAAATAATGTTTTTTTTAATAACATATTTTGTCAAATTCCTTAGGGGAGAAAATGCCTTGCTTTGGGGAATTCTTTTTAATATCAACATTTTCTTTCCAACCAGAATTTTTTTTTAGAGCTAAGGAACAGGCTCATTGTTTGTGAGCGCATTTAGCACGTTAGGTCATGAACTCCGACATAAATACCTGAATGTCCCACTTTCCAAGTCTGGTTCCCATAGCAACTTTGTTTACAGAGCAGTGCATGTTGTGCATAGTGTTAAGTAGAATGTGCACAACTATCAAGTCTTTTAGCTGCAACTTTGTTTACAGAGCAGTGCATGTTGTGCATAGTGTTTAGTAGAATGTGCACAACTATCAAGTCTTTTAGCTGCAACTTTGTTTACAGAGCAGTGCATGTTGTGCATAGTGTTTAGTAGAATGTGCACAACTATCAAGTCTTTTAGCTGCAACTTTGAAGTCTCCTGCCGTGAACTCCCTAAGTAGTACAGTACTATCAAACAAAATGGCCACTGTGTTGCTACAAGCATGCTTTGCACACTGTACTGAAGGGTTAATAGAGTAATAGTCCTACCCATCATGGTCCCCTGGAGTATACCTTGTATGTGTTTTCTAGTTTTAGTTTAGAACTAAATGGTTAAGAGCGTAATAGTCTTACCCGAGTGGTCCCCTGGAGTATACCTTGTATGTGTTATCTAGTTTTATATATACCTTGGATATATACCTTGGATGTGGGCTTATAAAGTTTTACAAACTTATTTGCCCCTCGTTGACATCAGAGTAGGTCTGAACTAATGTGCGATTAGTGACGCTGTACAGCAGATGATGAACATGGGCAGGCAAAACCTTCATCAAGACTGAATTTGTCTCTTTTTACAGACCAAAATCTCTCCAAGTTGGATTTTAGTTTTAGTTTTAGTTTAGAACTAAAGGGTTAAGAGAGTAGTCTTACCAGCATGGTCCCCTGGAGTATACCTGGTATGTGTGTTCTAGTTCTAGTTTAGAACTAAAGGGTTAAGAGAGTAGTCTTACCAGCGTGGTCCCCTGGAGTATACCTGGTATGTGTGTTCTAGTTGGAGGCACATTAGGTCACGATCTCCATCACAATCCTCATTATGATAATCCTGTCCTATTTCTAGTTGCCATGACAACTTCATGCATGTTGAGTATGTTTGGGTAAACATTTGTTGGTTAAACTCCCCCACCTTCCCCCCTTCTCCCTCCACCCCTCCCCCAAACCACCAAGAACACTACCATCACCAAAATCATGACATTCACACATACAAACAATAATCCTCAAACATTCATAAATATAAATACACCTACAAACACATAATCATACAAACAGTAATACATACAAAAAATGTACTTCCAAACACGCATACAAACAAACAAACATCAGAAAGACACATTCATACGAGCATACACAATTTACAAAATCACATATATATATACAAGCACATTTACATAAAAACACAAACAAATGCTACAAACACTCACACATTATAATAAACACATGAATACAAACTGACATCATTCATACATACATGTATGTATGTAAACAAACATATATATGTACATACAAACACATACATGCAAACACATATATATGCAAAACAAGATTACAAACACTCATGCATACAAAGAGACAAACATACACAAACAGATCCTAATTATTCTGGCATTTCCCTGGTGGTCCCCCGAAGTAGGTCCATAGTAGGCCCCAGAGCAGGTTTTCCAAAGCAGGTCCATAGTAGGCCCACAGCCCAGAGGTCAATGTCACATTGCAGGGCTAATTGTTGATTGAGTGTTGTGTGGATTAATGGTCTCACTTACTACCTGCCTCAACCCAGCCCTCACAGGCTCACAGGGTGCAGACCCTCGCTCTACTATACCCCCTAACGCTACATTACTACCTGCCTCAACCCAGCCCTCACAGGCTCACAGGGTGCAGACCCTCTCTCTACTTTACCCCCTAACGCTACATTACTACCTGCCTCAATCCAGCCCTCACAGGCTCACAGGGTGCAGACCCTCTCTCTACTATACCCCCTAACACTACATTACTACCTGCCTCAAACCAGCCCTCACAGGCTCACAGGGTGCAGACCCTCACTCTACTTTACCCCCTAACGCTACATTACTACCTGCCTCAACCCAGCCCTCACAGGCTCACAGGGTGCAGACCCTCGCTCTACTATACCCCCTAACACTACATTACTACCTGCCTCAACCCAGCCCTCACAGGCTCACAGGGTGCAGACCCTCGCTCTACTATACCCCCTAACGCTACATTACTACCTGCCTCAATCCAGCCCTCACAGGCTCACAGGGTGCAGACCCTCGCTCTACTATACCCCCTAACGCTACATTACTACCAGCCTCAATCCAGCCCTCACAGGCTCACAGGGTGCAGACCCTCGCTCTACTATACCCCCTAACACTACATTACTACCTGCCCCAACCCAGCCCCCACAGGCTCACAGGGTGCAGACCCTCACTCTACTATACCCCCTAACGCTACATTACTACCTGCCTCAATCCAGCCCTCACAGGCTCACAGGGTGCAGACCCTCTCTCTACTATACCCCCTAACGCTACATTACTACCTGCCTCAATCCAGCCCTCACAGGCTCACAGGGTGCAGACCCTCACTCTACTTTACCCCCTAATGCTACATTACTACCTGCCTCAACCCAGCCCTCACAGGGTGCAGACCCTCACTCTACTATACCCCCTAACGCTACATTACTACCTGCCTCAATCCAGCCCTCACAGGCTCACTGGGTGCAGACCCTTGCTCTACTTTACCCCCTTAAAGGGCAATGAAACCCAACCAAAATGTTGCTTTCATAGACTTGAAGAGATTAAGAGGAATAATCTCTAAAAGTTAGAGCATAATTGGGCCATAAACAAGAAAACTATGGCTCTTTGAAGATGCCCATTTATTCCTATGGGGAACTCAAATTGGCAACGCATTCTGATAAGTTTGTGGACTACTCCCCATATGTTTTGTACACAAATTTTCCTATTTTTACATTTTTCTTCTTAGTCACACTTTTCCATTCCCCAAACTCACGATATGTTGTGTATAAATGTATTCTACAAAACATACGTTGAACTCAAACAAAGGGTAAACATATATTTTGAGAAAATTGAACAAAATTGAAATTTTGTGTACTAAACGTATGGGGAGTTGTCCACAACTTTGCCAGAGTGCGTTGCCAATTTGAGTCACTCATTGAAATAAATGGATATTTTCAAAAAGCCATAGTTTTCTTATTTCTTGACCAATTTTGCTCAAACTTTCAGAGATTATGCCTCCTAGTCTCTTTAAGTCTATGAAAGTAACATTTTACTTGGGTTTCATTGTCCTTTAATGATTTCATTACAAGGTACCACAAATAGGGCATTACTTAACCCCCCCCCCTAACTATTTTACCAGGATATCACAAAGAGAAGCTTTACTTCACCCCCCCCCCCCCCCATCCCCTTAAAACTCTCTGATCAGGTTATCATGGGACATAACATGTCATGCACTGAAAGTTGTGCTATAATGAGAAATTTAACTTCAAAATTCTTTTCCAAATTGAAAAAAAAAACACTTTGATTGCAGTTAGATATCGTTCATGTTTAAAAAAATACAATACAGGGCATAAAGCACGATTCCACAGCCTTTGACATAATATATTGGATTTGTTATTCTGTTTGTTTCAACAAATATAATTAGTCATATGTCTTTATTAAGGCGTACATGTACATTAATTTGGTTGCCAATTTGAGCTTGTTTCATTCTCAGTCTACTTGTATTCCGTTTACCAGCAAGTCTTCAAGGATTAAGGTCCCCTTCAAATCATATTTCATGAAAGAAGATGAAAGATGGTTAGCCTGTGAAGTGAATGGGCATTGCAACACAGGGTTACTGTTCTTTAGCTTTGTTTATTTCAATGCGATTCTTTACGGCATACACACATCACCCATTACACATACATTTATATAAAGCTCTACGTGTAACTATGTAGATGTGCTTCCTCAGTGATGTAATCAATCCCTGTATACACTGACTGTACCCACTCTCCCACAGCTAATATAACAACCGGTGAGCCCTGATAAATCATCTATCTCTGGGATGAGAACACCATACCTGAGCCGTGACACTTGCCAATGCAATGTCATCAGTAGCGGCTGCCTCATTTGTCAGCTAGTGCTCTATGTTTACATGCATTCCAGGGCACCGGGCATATTGGGTGCTAGTGAGCCCCCTTCTTCCTTTTCCTCCCCCTCCCCTCTTTAAGTTCCTGGCTGCCCCCTCCTATGCCCCTTGTCCCTCTCCCAATGCCCACCCTTCCATTACACCCCTTTCACTTTTCCCACAGTGCTTTACACATACAGTGTGCAATCTGGAACCAGGTTTATGGGGGAATTTGTTTGCCCCTCTTCTGTTCACCCCCCCCCCCTCCCCTAATTCAAATCTCCGTCCCTTCTCCACTGTCACTTTTCTCATTCCCCCCCCCCCCACCCTCAATTATCCCCCTTCCCATTTCCCCTAGTGCTATAGTATATTATGTATGAAATCTGGAATCTGGCTTATGGGGGCTTTGTTCGCCCCTTCCAATCTGTTCACTCTCCTCACCCCCCTACCTCCCCCATTCCAATCTCTGTCCCTTCTCCACTGTCTTCTCCACCTTCTCATTCACCCTTCCCCCTCCCATTTCCCTCTAGTGCTATCCTCACCCCCCCCCCCCTCAAATCTCCATACGTCCCCCACCCTATGTCCTTGTTACCCCCCTGTGGCCTAGCTACTTCCCCTCCCCTCACTAACCCTACTGCCTGTGATTCCATTCCTCTCTCTCTCTCTCTCCCTACTCCTTGCTTCATTGTTGTATTCTGACAGGAAGCAGTTTCCTTCACCTATGACCTACTTCTCCCCATTCACATTTGCTCTCATTATGTCTTTCTTTAATTATGTTTCTGTTTATGTTTGTTTGTTTGTTTGTTTGTTTGTTTGTTTTTACAGATTTTCCCTGTATGTTTTGTTTTTGTCAAATTATCAAGGGGAGGGGGTGGCATGTGCTCCCCCATGTGCTATTCCACTGCTGCTCTATCTTATACTCCCTGATTGCCGATTTCTTCTGTCATAAAGTTCTTCTTTGAAATCCATTCATCTCTTCCCTTTGTATCTTAAACACACATATATGTAATTTACTAAGTATTGTTATAATAAAATCTCTCTAGACTCTATGTCATTCCTTTGTGCACAATATATCACAATAGATTTATGATATTGCATTTTATCTGTATCATTTCTATGTGCACTATTATACAAATAATACACGGTCTAGAGTGTGTTGTGTAAATGCAAGGCACGCAAGGTTTTGTCAGCTTGCGCAACGCACGCGGCATAAGCCGAGCACGGACAAAACCGAGAGTGAGTTGCATTTACACAACGCACTCTAGACTTTGCATTATGTTTGTTGAAATGAATGAATAGTCACATGAAATGATTTAAGCAATCACATTACTGGATCTACCAGAGTTGTTAATAAATCCCAGTCAATACATTTGATTGTATTAATCCATGTGTACTTCTTTGTTTCCCCCCAGGGTGAGGATGGTCCCCAGGGCCAGGGGCTGATTGGTCCACCAGGTCAACCTGTAAGTATAACATATTTCTTGATCTACCACCATTATTTATTCAACCATTCTACTATATTATTAGAGATGTCTACCCTCCCTGATTTGTATTTATTTTGTTTTATATATCACTCCACACAAATTAAACGCCTCCCTGCTTTTTTGTGAGATTATTCCCAAATGCTGTATGCAGTTAATAGAATGCTCCCTGAAAGCTGAATGTGAAGGTTGGCATCTCTGTAATTTACTATGACAAGAAACATTCTCCATAAATACACATTACAGACCTAAGTTTAAAACAGGGAGAAAAAGCAAGAAACATTGACAGGGATCCACATAAATTAAGTTCTTCACTATGTATCAAGTGGCATAACATTTGTAAAAAGTAAAATATATCAAGTTTAAAACATTGGGAGACTGATTCACTCTGGTGTAGATGAATAAATGTCATATGAGATGGATGTGTTGGTATAATGTCTCTAACAAGAGAGGGGGCTATTGCATATATAACAGTGGTCTCCAGCTTATAATATTTCAGTATTTCATTATGAACTGTTATCTGCATGGCAGTTATAAAACCAAGATAACTTTTCTTGATGTGATGTGTGAAGTCAAGATTCCTTATTTTAGGGCCCTGTGAATGAATTAACATCTTGATATTCTCATATAATTTTGTACCCATACTTTTGTCAGTGTTTAATCCTTACAACATATATCTTACAACATTTTCTGCAAATGAACATATTTCTTGATTCGCTTTTGATTGCAGGGTCCCTCAGGCAACCCAGGTAGACCTGGTCCACCAGGACAGTACATCCCTTCAGAAAGAGGCTACACAGGAGAGGATGGCAGACCAGGACTAGATGGACCAAGGGTGAGTTGAACCTAGCTAATATAGATCTAGATCTTGTCAATATCTTATGATTAGGTCTAGTTATGTCTTGACAGTATGTCCCTTTGCCTAGAAGAAAAAGATGCTTACCGATGATGGACGAGGACTTGATGGACCAAGGGGTGAGCTTGATTGTAGCTTCTATGGATCTAGTTCAAACCTAGTCTAGATATGTCTAGGTCTAATAATTAAGACCAGTTCTGACTGGGCAGTACATGTACTTTCCTTCACCAAGAGGCCTCACACCAAGGGTCAGTTATACCCAAATTACAAAGAAGATGTTATATGCATGTAGATTATTCTGTTTAGTTATACCCAAATTACAAAGAAGATGTTATATGCATGTAGATTATTCTGTTCAGTTATACCCAAATTACAAAGAAGATGTTATATGCATGTAGATTATTCTGTTTACAATGAAAACCTCAATGATATTCACTAACTCAATGTACTTTTTTTGTACACGGCATGAAATTATCCCGTAGACAATTTCATATCTGAACACTTCAATCGTAAATATCTTTTGAACGAAATGGAAATTTGAAAAAAACGAAACCTGTCCTGTGCTTTTATTGTTAATATGAATATGATATGAGAGAACCACTAGAGTTCCAAGTAAGTTTTGAGGATTTGGACAATGTTACTAAGTCCCTTTAACGTGACACAAAGAGATAGTGTGGAAACGGTATGAACACCGTACCACAAATTGCTAGCATTGTTACCAAATCAGATTAATTTTCTACAGAATATTGTACCTCAAATAGCATGAAACTATGTGGGGGGTTTTTTGCAGGGGGAAAAGGCAGAGTTGGGTTCCAAATAGCATGAAACTATCCTTTGCAATCATAGTTTAACCAATTCTTATTCATGTTCTGTGCAGGGCGGCCCAGGACGAGTTGGGTTCCGAATAGCATGAAACTCCCCTTTGCAATCATAGTTTAACTAAGTCTTATCTATGTTGTTCTTTGCAGGGCGACCCAGGACGAGTTGGGTTCCAAATAGCATGAAACTCCCCTTTGCAATCGTAGTTTAACTAAGTCTTATTTATGTTGTTCTTTGCAGGGCGACCTAGGACGAGTTGGGTTCCAGATAGCATGAAACTATCCTTTGCAATCGTAGTTTAACTAAGTCTTATTTATGTTGTTCTTTGCAGGGCGACCCAGGACGAGTTGGGTTCCAGATAGCATGAAACTCCCCTTTGCAATCGTAGTTTAACTAAGTCTAATTTATGTTGTTCTTTGCAGGGCGACCCAGGCCGAGTTGGGTTCCAGATAGCATGAAACTATCCTTTGCAATCGTAGTTTAACCAATTCTTATTTATGTTGTGGTTTGCAGGGCGACCCAGGCCGAGTTGGGTTCCGAATAGCATGAAACTCCCCTTTGCAATCATAGTTTAACTAAGTCTAATTTATGTTGTGGTTTGCAGGGCGACCCAGGCCGAGTTGGGTTCCAGATAGCATGAAACTATCCTTTGCAATCGTAGTTTAACTAAGTCTTATTTATGTTGTTCTTTGCAGGGCGACCCAGGCCGAGTTGGGTTCCAGATAGCACGAAACTCCCCTTTGCAATCGTAGTTTAACCAAGTCTTATTTATGTTGTGGTTTGCAGGGCGACCCAGGCCGAGTTGGGTTCCAGATAGCATGAAACTCCCCTTTGCAATCGTAGTTTAACTAAGTCTAATTTATGTTGTGGTTTGCAGGGCGACCCAGGCCGAGTTGGGTTCCAGATAGCATGAAACTATCCTTTGCAATCGTAGTTTAACTAAGTCTTATTTATGTTGTTCTTTGCAGGGCGACCCAGGCCGAGTTGGTTTCCAAATAGTATGAAACTATCCTTTGCAATCGTAGTTTAACAAAGTCTTATTTATGTTGTTCTTTGCAGGGCGACCCAGGACGAGTTGGTTTCCAAATAGTATGAAACTATCCTTTGCAATCGTAGTTTAACAAAGTCTTATTTATGTTGTTCTTTGCAGGGCGACCCAGGACGAGTTGGGTTCCAGATAGCATGAAACTATCCTTTGCAATCGTAGTTTAACAAAGTCTTATTTATGTTGTTCTTTGCAGGGCGACCCAGGCCGAGTTGGGTTCCAGATAGCATGAAACTCCCCTTTGCAATCGTAGTTTAACTAAGTCTTATCTATGTTGTTCTTTGCAGGGCGACCCAGGCGGAGTTGGGTTCCAGATAGCATGAAACTCCCCTTTGCAATCGTAGTTTAACTAAGTCTTATCTATGTTGTTCTTTGCAGGGCGACCCAGGCCGAGTTGGGTTCCAAGGACCAGGAGGAGACAAGGGAGTCAAAGGAATCAAAGTGAGTTGCAGCAATAGTAACATCATGGATAACGTTTGTTCTTAATTCATCAATCAATTATGGACTTTATTTTCAATAAATTGTTTTTAATTTAAACTAAATTAGAATTTCAAGATAATATTTTTTAATCTATCAATTTCAGTTATTCCTGTAACTTAAAAAAGGGACTTGCCCCTCACACTCAAGTATGAATTCTTCTCTAAAAATATATAAACTGAAGGCATGATTTCCATCAGACATGCTTTCCCAAGCCCTCCCCCCAAAAAAAACAACAACAACAACAACAACAACAACAACAACAACAAACAAATTAACAAACAAACAAGAATTAATTAATACAAAAATAGATAAATTAATAACAAGTGAAAAATACTTCTCCTGCACTCCTTTACTCTACCAAAATATATCATATGTACATTTTAACTTGAAAACGGTTCCAGGTAATCATATATATGTACTGCATTTAAGCCTTTCCCGGACATTATTTCACAGGTCAAACTCAGAATATGTTGCTGATTTCAAACACATTGTACTAACTTGCATATGTTTGTTATGATCTACTAAAGGTTATCCATATTTATCTGAAAGTAGTTCTAGCCTAGGATATGTTTTTGATGCCATACACTGTGCTTACTTTCAAATGTTTGCTATGAGTCTGCCAGGGTTATCATACGAGGCTGGAATATGTGCTGATTTAATTCAGTGTTCTAATTGCTCATTATTTACCATGATTATTTTTTAGGAAAACAGTTTTAGATATTCATTTACATGTACTTTCTTTATACCTTTTCCCTGGTGTTATATCACATGTCAAGTCCAATATACATTGCTTATTTCCTAACTTTTAAATCTTTGCTATGCTTTGTCCAGGGCTACCTAGGAGACGGAGGTTCGCCCGGAGACGGAGGAGAGGATGCCATACGACCCGACCTTGTCAGAGGAATAAAGGTCAGTTATGCAACATGACACAGGTCAGAGATTGGTTAAACAAGGTCACATGACCTTGTCAGAGGAATAAAGGTCTGTTATGCAACATGACACAGGTCAGAGATTGGTTAAACGTGGTCACATGACCTTGTCAGAGGAATAAAGGTCAGTTATGCAACATGATACAGGTCAGAGATTGGTTAAACGTGGTCACATGACCTTGTCAGAGGAATAAAGGTCTGTTATGCAACATGATACAGGTCAGAGATTGGTTAAATGTGGTCACATGATCTTGTCAGAGGAATAAAGGTCAGTTATGCAACATGATACAGGTCAGAGATTGGTTAAATGTGGTCACATGACCTTGTCAGAGGAATAAAGGTCAGTTATGCAACATGTTACAGGTCAGAGATTGGTTAAACGTGGTCACATGACCTTGTCAGAGGAATAAAGGTCTGTTATGCAACATGACACAGGTCAGAGATTGGTTAAACAAGGTCACATGACCTTTAATTTATTTCATTTTGTTGAAGGTTTGGGTTTGGTCAGATGTTTGAATGTTAGTTATGAAACATTGTATATACAACGCTCGAAATTAGCACAGGCCCGATGGCCCGGGGCCACCAAAAATTGCTGTCGGGCCAGTAAAAAACTCTTCCAATGTTTGCTGGCCCGATCGGGCCTCCAAATGTTTGAAACAATTGAGCACAATATTATGGTACTTATTGCAAATTTGATACCTCACAGAAAATACTTGATTTGTGGTTTAAAAAGAAAGGAAAGAGAGCTCAATAATGATCAGTTTTGTGCGATTTTTTCTTCTTCTGCAGACAGCTAGCTCAGAAAAGACGCAAATTATTATAATTAGCATTGTTTCTGCCCCACCCCCCATACAGCATGTTCCACTTGGGATAGGTAGAAGGGTATCAAATTAATTCTGCTATCAGTTCAGTTTGTATATAAAACTTGAATAAATGATAGGAAGTATCAAGAATAATATTTGCTATAGTACTTGCGGAAATAAATTTAGAGAAATGTCCGATTTGTAAAAGTTTAATTTGTGTTGTTTTCCATTCTGTTTATTCCCACACCCCCGTTTTGTGAATGGAGCATTCCAATTTCCATATATGGAATATGTGCTTCGGCAGTGAGATCGAGAATGTTTACGATCAATTCATCAATGTTTGACACCAAAATTTCAACAACAGAAACCCACAATTTGAAAATATTTAATTTTTGTGAGGTTTATAAACAATAATCCATCGAAAAGTGAGGTTAAAAGTCTAAAATGTGAGAGGATATTTTAATAATCGATCAAATTTGGTTCGCATGTAAAATTCAACATAGCCCATGTTCATGTTGTGTCTGCATTGTCTACGTCTTGTCAGGTTTCGTCTTGTCGGGTTTCGTCTTGTCTGTGTCCGTAAGTTTACGAAGAATTTATAAATGTTTGACTGTTTTACAAATATACATAGCACCACAATTTGAAAAATGTGTCATTCAGGACAGGTTTCAAAACAATATTCTACGGAATTGTGAGATTAAAAGACTGATATAAGTACAAATTTCCTTTATCAATCACATTTGTCATGCATGTCAAACTCAACAAATTATGTTCGCTGTATTCGAAATCGGATACAGTGCAGTATGATCGGTGACTTGTCAAGTTTGCAGCCGATGTTTACAAAGAATTGGGCTTTTTGACTTCAAATTATTAAGTTAAAATACCACAATTTAAAAACATGTTATTTGTCTGAGATTTTCACATGACATTTACACCGAATGTTGAGGTCAAATTTGTATAATAACAGTGAATTTCCCACTTTTCCACAGTTTTGAATGTGCTATGAATTTTCTCCTTTTTTCTTGTTTTTCTTTATTTTCTTCGGGCCAGTAGATTTTGGTTTCGGGCCACCAAAATTGGAAAAATACTAATTTTACTGGCCCGACCGGGCCACCAGCAAAAAAAGTTAATTTCGAGCGCTGGTATATATCTTGTGATATGATCAAAACCAAGTCACAGATTGGGAGAACATAGTCATATTATTGTCAGCTCCATTCAGTATGTTCAATAACCAGAGGATTGAAGGTCAGTTATGGAACATGGTATTTTTCATGTGACTTGTTCAAATGAATACAAGTCATAGATCATTGGGTAAGCATGATCACATAACTTTAAATTTCATTCAGTTTGTTCAACAACCAGGTTTTGTCAGAGGATCATAATACAGTTATGGATCATGGTATGTATCATGTAACTTTATTAAATGGAACTCATAGATTGGTCAAACATAGTCATGTGACCCAACATCGTTCAATCTGATCAACGAGCAGACCTTTTCAGGGGGTTAAGGGTCAGTTATGGGACATTGTGCTATCATGCTAGGACAGCTCACCAACAGTTTTTGGAATCTTCTAAAAGGCCCTAATATTATTTATTTATTTATTTATTTATTTATTTTGGGTATAAAAGCAACTACCATGGCAGCCCGCAGGCCGAATTGAGGTAGTTTTAGAAAGATATAATACAAAATTGCAAAGGGTACAAACTACATATAATAATAAAATAATTTTACATACGAGAACATAATCACATGTATAATATAATATAACTTAATTGGCTTTCAAAAATACAAAACATAGGGTGAACTAGTAGGGCAACGTGCATGGTTGGTTCGCATATATACACAGCAACAACCACAAACTTGTATTATCTAACACATTCTATATTCACACACTCGGTACGCACATCTTTTTGTGTTGATATCGCACAAAACATACTGGACACTCGCATACCATGCTGCATGTACACATGCTGCATGTAAACACAAACACAAACGTACGCATTTATAAAACACTCCGCATAATTCCATGGGCGCAGATCCGTACGTGATGCCCATTCATAAGGGGGGGGTGAATGAATAGATCATCCCCTGATGAAAAGGCACCAATAACGGGACTACGCCCAATGATAAACTCGTACATTTGCATTCATAAACAATCATGTTATGCACGCATTACAGACAAGTGAACACGCACGGATAATCACGCGTCAAACATAGCAAAGACAGACAAACACGCACCGCTTATGAGCATTTACAAACACACACTCACACACCGTTACACATGCACATTCGTAGCGTACACACACATTATAGACAAGTGAACACGCACAGAGAATCACACGTCAAACATAGCAGAGACAGACAAACACGCATACCTCTTTAAAGGGCAATGCAACTCAAGAATAGAGTTTATCCTACTTGATATATTGTAATATGCCTTTTTATTATATATAACATAACTCCGACTCAGATTTCTGCTTTGGGAGAAATATGTGAAAACTCTATCGGGCTTACCACTATTCATGCGAACACTGGAGGCCGCCATTATTAGGTGTGTGCGGACTTATGGTCAGTGATATGCACTAATGCATTTCAAAAGGACCTATTGTTACCGTTGTCTGAATACTTGTAGATGTTTTGACGAGTCTGTAAATCAGTGAAAAGCTTTTTGTTCGGCCCGTAGCGCACTCGTCATAGTTTGCAATGCATGTCGGGCAATTACAAGGACATGGCCGCTCCCATCACCTTTTGCCGCCGTAAGAATTAGTAAAATGTGGGTATGTTCACGTAAGGATTTCATGGGATCCAGGAGGCCAAAATTGCCAAGTTATGTATCAAATAAAATGTCTCTTCACCCTCTAAACGATAATAATAGCCGAAAGCCATAGTTTCATTGCCCTTTAAGGGACACAATCACCAATCCTGTTTCAAAGTTAAAACATTTGTATTTAAACCATTCTATTTTTACTGATCAAAACATTGATACAGTAGATATACCAGAAACTCACACAAAAATGATTTCTGTGTTGGAATATAAAATGGTTACTTAATTATCATTAAAACAAAACATACATTAATAAATTAAACTTCATGAAGTTTAATTTATGTCTAGAAATTAGATGTCACTCAAGTTTGAATTCAATTTCTCCCTGGGAAATTGTTTCATTGATGAGGCAAATGTTCCTGGTCATAATGAAGGACACATCTAGGCCTGTTCACAAAGGTGCAGTAAGTTTCCAGTTAAGTAGCTCGTTAGAAATTATCATTTAGCTCCTCAGAGTCATGAATAAGACAATAGTACATGTACCTTACATAGCATTTGAAGTATACATGTAAAGCATGTTCAAAGCATTTTAATCAAGTTAACCAATTGCAACAGGTCTCAAATTCTCCTCAATCATGTTAGAGAAGAACCTTCATATAAACTAACTATCCTTTGTGAACAGGCCTCCTA
This sequence comes from Echinarachnius parma, assembly GCA_037951105.1. Lineage (NCBI taxonomy): Eukaryota > Metazoa > Echinodermata > Echinoidea > Clypeasteroida > Echinarachniidae > Echinarachnius > Echinarachnius parma. The sequence continues at coordinate 238,532 of JBAMJV010003857.1, read as the reverse complement.
GCCTCAGTGTGGCATATGGAAGACACATTAGCTGCCATCTCTTATCCCTGACATTATCTACAACCATCAGCAGAACATGTTGTGGTAATCATTGCTAAGCTCTGCCATGAAGCATGAGAGAATGGTAGGAATTCATGGAATCTATGGTCTGATGTCACTGGGCTTATCTGGGCAGCTGATGGAAATCTGATATGTATTTAGAATGGAGACTAGTGATGAAATGTGGGCACTGATTGATACAATCTGTTGCATGAATTTGGTTTATATTGGTTAAAATTTCAATTTTGTGAGAGTAATTTTATCTGTTATTACAATATGTTACATAAACATGTTACATTTACATAAAATAACATATTACAATATGTTACATAAAATGTAATATAAACTTGTAAGGTCCAGGTTATACTATGAAAACATGAATAAGTATGTTTAGTATTAAAGCAGCAGGTTTATCACTAACCATATGTGTTTGGTTTGTTGAATGTTTGGGGAGCCTTATCACCAGGATCATTCTATTCCATCAACGAGGAAAGATAGGGAACATGTATTGGATTGTTCAAACAAAATTTACAAATTAGGTTGCATGTATATTACTAGTTCTTTACTTCAGTTATGATTTGTTAATTTTTTTTTATATAACATAGGGAGAGAATATCCTGATAACTTTGGACCATTCTATCCCATCCACAGGGAAGGAGGATGGCTTAGACTAGATCTAGGTTGTTTAGATGACTTCTTTACTTGTTTACTGTTTTGTTTACTTGTTTGTTTATCACAGGGAGAGCCTGGAGAACCGGGTCCACCAGGATCCTTCTATCCCATCGACAAGGAGAGAGAGAGGAAACATCTATTTAGGATGGTTTAGACTAGATCTAGTTTGCCAAGATGATTTGTTTACTTGTTTACTGTTTTGTTTACTGTTTTGTTTATCACAGGGAGAGCCTGGAGAACCGGGTCCACCAGGATCCTTCTATCCCATCGACAAGGAGAGAGAGAGGAAACATCTATTTAGGATGGTTTAGACTAGATCTAGTTTGCCAAGATGATTTGTTTACTTGTTTACTGTTTTGTTTACTTGTTTGTTTATCACAGGGAGAGCCAGGAGAACCCGGTCCACCAGGATCCTTCTATCCCATCGACAAGGAGAGAGGGAGGGAACATCTATTTAGGATAGTTTAGACTAGATCTAGTTTGCCAAGATGATTTGTTTACTTGTTTACTTGTTTGTTTATCACAGGGAGAGCCTGGAGAACCAGGTCCACCAGGATCCTTCTATCCCATCGACAAGGAGAGAGGGAGGGAACATCTATTTAGGATGGTTTAGACTAGATCTAGTTTGCCAAGATGATTTGTTTACTTGTTTACTTGTTTGTTTATCACAGGGAGAGCCAGGAGAACCGGGTCCACCAGGATCCTTCTATCCCATCGACGGACCAGGAGAGGGAAGATCTATCAAAGGGGAAAAGGGACTTACTGGACCAAAGGTCAGTCTCCTCTATTCTTGACATTAAACACAAATATTGTGCAGAGCTAAAAAAATATGTTCTTCCATGAAGATCTTTTTGAAAGTTGATAGTTGAAAGGTCTGTACCTTCTTTTCCAGAGAGAAAAAAACGAAAGGTCAATCTTTTCTGCCCTTCACATCATACAAATATTGTGCTGATTTCAACAAATAATATTCTTTAATGTAGATCTTTTCTCAAAAGTTGATAGTTAAAAGGTTGGTACTTTCTTTTGCAGAAAGAAATACAAAAGATGATTCTTTAGATATTGTTTTTCTTTGGTGAAGACCTTTTTATTCAAGTTCTCACTTAAAGAAATTGGTGATGAAGTATATTCTTAGACTGATTAACCTTTTTTCAGAGTTAAAATGATGCACATGATAAATGAGTTGGTGTGAACTGTACCTACAGACAGTGGATGATAATTGTCATAATGAGTTGGGTTGCATTGTGGGAAGACTTAAGCTCTCTGCAGACAGAGCCGACTCGACCCGATTCGACTAGTTTTCATTCGGATCGGCTCAGTTTTCAGTGCCTCGCGACACACATTTTGCCAGTCGAGAGACAGTCGGTTGCCAGTTGGGGCCGATTCAACACGATGAAACAGATCCGACCGACCGGGCCCACCTCTAGCCTGATTGAAACCAGTCGGATCGGGTCAAGTCGGCTCTGTCTGCAGAGGGCTTTAGTGGCAAGAATTTACATCCTTATTATTGATAAGAAATGCTACCTTTAATTTCGTAATAAGTAACTGTGGATAATTCATATGAGAAAAGAAGCAAATGTGGTCCATTGTGACTGTTAAATACCAGTCTACCAGATTCAAGTCATTACAAACAATGCAAGAGAGCAAGATTTATCCCAGTGTCAGAGATTATTGTTAATATTTGTGAAAAATTTACCTTTAGTTCTGATGTGATTAATGTTATACAACTTTTGAATTTTCTGCAGTTTGTGCAATGCAGTGATTTAACATATCAATGTATTCTTAAATGTATTACTTGCAGGGTATGTACAACAATCAATTATTATATTAATGTATGTTTGTTTCTTATTTTCCTGACAGGGCCAAAAAGGTTACCAAGGTTACCAGGGCCCCAAGGGTCTCACAGGAATGGTGGTAAGAATTCTCTCATATTTCTATTTGAAGTCCTTCCCATGCCAATTTGTCACATAATGTGGCACCTATCTCTGATTGATTAGCCCTAGGCCACACATCTTCTATAAGTAGTGACATCCACAGAGAGTGACTATTCTAGGACCAGTGGTAAGGATTCTCTCATATGTATGTAAATGATCTTCTCAATGCCTTTAAAGGGATCTAGTAACTTTGTTGACATGTTCAAAAAGTGATGAACGGTTGATGCAATGTATATTGTTGTTATCTGATATGTCCACAGGGTATTGTGTGAAAATTTCAAGTCAAATGGACGTTGGATGGCCGAGTAATGAGCAAAAATGTAAAGTGATATTCACTAACTCACTGCACTCACTTTGTACATGGTTTCAAAACTCCAACGGATATTTTATTATCTGAACACTTCAATCGTACGTATCTTTGTAACGAAAGGGAAATTTGAAAAACCAAAACCTGTCCCATGATTTTATTGTTAATACTAATACAACAAGGTATGAGGGAACCGCTAGAATTCATATTTGATTTTGAGGATTTTGACAATGTTACTAAGTCCCTTTAAGCCCCTTGGAAGGATCGCTCCCAAGGGAGTGGAGATGGTGCGCACAATATGTGCTGTCTTGCATTATATCCTATGACCAGGGTAATAATAGTGTAAAGCCCTTAGAGATGATATTGTATCATATTAGTCGCTATATAAATCAAACCCTATTATTAGGATTATTTCTAGACCGTTCGAAAATAGAATTCAGTGTGTTCATCGTCAATGAATTACGGGCGTCGATCCTTACGTGATACCTATTGTTCAGCGAGGGGTGAATGAATAGATCATCCCCCCGCCCTCCCCCCCCCCCCCCCCCTGAACAATGGCTATCAATTACAGATCAAAATTACAGATGCAGAAGGATGGAAACAGGGTCAAAGAAATAATGATATGATTATCATAATGAGTGTTGAATATATCATCACCAGTCTCTGGTAAAGTTAGGACGTTTAATTATGAAGTGAAAATTATGAAGTACATGAATGGAACCTCATCACACAGCTCAAGTATTTTCCCAACTATATGTATACTATGATGTCAAAGATGCAATAGAAAACGAGAATGTTTTATTTATTTCTTGTTACCAGGGTGATGGTGGTTCCTATGGCGACTACGGAGAGTCAGGTTTGCCAGGTTCTTCAGGAGAAAGAGTGAGTAAAATACAATAATCCAAATATAAGAGATAACACCATTCCCGTTGCAGAACAAGATGCAGTCGATTGTAAGGTTGCAATAAATTGTAAGTCAGATCATTTTACTAAATGTGCAAATCTGATCTGTTGAAATGCACAAATTTTCTGACTTACAATTAATTATAACTTACAATCGATTGTCTCTCTTTCTGCAACAGGGCCCATGTCTGATACGATATTGATGTTACACCCAACTGTTAATAGTTAATTTTTTCCATAAGATGTCTTATTATAAAAATAATCAATTTCAGCATAAAATACGTCTGCCAAAATCTAGGAGTACCAATCGTAAGCTGCGGCATTAATCTCCATATTAAAACGTAAGTTTACCCACTCATGTTCATTTGTTGTGTTCTCTCGCAGGGTTTCCCGGGTAACCCAGGTGTTCCAGGTCTCCCGGGTGTTGCAGGAGGTCCTGGTGCAGATGGACCACGTGGATTGCAGGGATACACGGGATACAAGGTACAGTAGTAGGCTATGGAGTACAGAAGCCATGACGTCATAAAAACACTTTTTACTTCAATGGGCAATTAGTGTTATAGTGCACTGGTTCATAGCCAGTGCACTATAACACTAATTGCCCATTGACAACAAAAATCATTCGGATGGGCATATCTCAGCCAATACGTAACCTATTCCTTTGATTTTCGGTATTTGGACATTATTTGTTATGCTCTTTCAGAAAATGAAGTCCAAATTTGAAAATTCTAAAAAAAATGACATCATTTATGACATCACACTTCACCACTCTATGGAGTCATCAATGTGTCGCTATGTGCTATGTATACATACATGTCCATGTACTTGATTCTCTGTTGTATTTCTATAGCCTTCACTTAGTGAAAGGAAGAATATGATAGGTACATTATTACTCAGTGACGGAAGCTTAGAAATGTTGTCAATGTGTCACCATAATGATATGTAAACATACATACATGTACATGTTTGCTTCTTAGATGTATTTCCATAGCCTCTACATATTTGAAGTCAAATCTTGTGATATATGATTACGTAAAAGGAATGATCTGTAAATGAATTGTGTCAGTGAAAGAAATAAAAACAGAGTTTTGATCCTGAAGGATGACTCTTTGATTAAAATGCATGATGAGTTAACTAGATTGTATTTCCAGTTTATTCAATCAAACATAAACAATATGTACAATATATACAAAGTTTAAAATATAGTTATATAGTTACAAAATTATGAATGATTCGGGCCCAAGAGAAGCAAATGCTTATTGGCAGGGCCCGCTTATACATGCAAAACATAAAATAATATTCAATTCATATACCCTAAAGAAACGAACAAAGATAAAAACAATTACAAATTTAAAAAATCGAATATAAAAATACACACAAACACGCACACACACAAAATATGGTTACTCATCGGTCATATATAACGTCAAATTAGAATTAATTTGATTTGAAGGTGACATATACTTGTCATACTTTTTCTTTCATGTTTTACAACTGTCTACATATCGATTAAAGAGATATTTTTTACATAAACATTTAAAACGAGTTAAAGTTGAACTTGATTTTATATTTTCACTCAATAAATTCCATTCTTTTATAGCTTGCATACGAGTGGAGTTAAGTGCACATGAGGTGCGAACAAGAGGTATATGTATATTTCGGCTGGTTCTAATTTGATATGAATGATAAACAAAATTAGGCTTAAAAATATTTTCAAAATAAAACGTTGGGGCAATATTTTTCAATTTATACATAAAAAGGAGCGTATCCATATTTATTTGTTCTATCAATGGAAGAATATTCATTTTAACAAATAATGGCAAGCTTGGTGTATCAAACTTTGATTTCGTTATTATTCTCATTGCCTTTTTTTGTAAGATGCTCAATTTCATTAAGTGAGTTTTAAAAGTATTACCCCAAATCATATTACAATATTTTAAGTGGGACTGTATTAAACTATGGAACAATAATAATAATATATCATAATGAACAAAATATCTCAGTTTCAACAAAATTCCAATGTTTCTTGAAATCTTTGATGATACATTATCAATATGATATTTCCAGTCTAAAAATTCATTTATAAATACTCCCAGGAATTTAACTGTGTGTACACGTTCTAATTTTGTTTGTTCAATAAAAATAGGAATTTCCTCGGGAACCCTCTTGTTTCTTGTGCGAAATATAACATATTTTGTTTTATCATAATTCAAAAATAATTTATTACTTTTATACCATTCATTCAATTTCCTCATTTCACTATTTAAATTTTGAGTCAAAGTTATTATATTCTTATCTGCAATAATTACTGCCGTATCATCGGCGAACAATGAAAATTTTAACAATTTACTAGAATGTACAATATCATTAATATAAACTAAAAAAAGGAGGGGTCCCAACACAGAACCTTGGGGTACGCCAATTTGTACTTCTTGGAGAGATGATTGGACACCATCAACCACCACATACTGCTTTCTATTATTTAAGTAATCTGTAAACCATTTTAATGGCACTCCTCGGACACCGTAGTGTTGTAACTTCTTGAGCAGTATATGGTGGTCAATGGTGTCAAAGGCCTTTGAGAGGTCCATAAATACACCGCCACAATAATACCCTTTGTCAATGTTTTGTAATATATAATCAGTTACATTGAATACACCGGATGATGTAGAGAGATTTTTTCTAAACCCAAACTGGTCGGTTATTAAAGAATTATTATGTAATAAAAAAGCATACAATCGTTTATGAATGATCTTTTCTAATATCTTTGCAAAAGTACATAATACAGCAATAGGCCTATAATTCTCAATATAATGAATATCTTTTGATTTATAAATAGGAACAATCTTTGCCAATTTCAATTTAGTAGGGACGATTCCTGTTGAGATAGACTGATTAAATATGTGACATAATGGATGTACAAAATAAGATATGGTTTCTTTCACAACTCTTGGTGAGACATCATCAGGACCACTAGATTTTTTTGCATTTAAGGCCGTTGACATGGAAATAATTTCATTTGCATCTGTGGTATCCATAAACAAGGAATCGATTACTTGATTGGCCAAATAATCAGAAAATAAATTTTGTGAATTGGGTACCGCGCTCATTAACTTCTGCCCTATATTAATAAAGTATGTATTGAAAGCTTCAACAATATCCTTTTTTGTACATATTTTTGTATTATCTCTCAACATATACCGAGGATAATTACTTCTTTTTTTTATTTCCAATAAGTTTATTTATTTCTTTCCAAGTATTAGCAATATTTCCCTTTACAGAATTAAACACAGATGTAATATATTGTTTTTTGGCACAACGTATAATAGTAGTAAGTTTATTTTTATAATTTATATATTTTGTTTTATAATAGTCAGTTTTCCTTTTCAAATATAAAGCATATAATCTATTCTTTCGTTTACTTGATTTTAAGATACCCTCAGTTATCCATGGTTTAATAACATTAATAGTACGTTTTCTGTTTTTTCTTTTCACTATAGGAAAACGTTCATTATAAATATTCATAAACACTTCAATAAATAAATCATAGCTTTCAGTGGCATTAAAAGACATATATACAATTGACCAATCAACTTCTAATAATTTCTTTTTAAAATTAGTAATACAATCACTTGTTATTTTTCGTTTTGTATTATTATTTTCAGGTGATAGCAATTGCGTTGAAATATTATCTTTTAAAATAGCAAACACAGGAAAGTGATCAGAAAAATCAGTGAATATTAAACCTGAATAATGATCGGTTTCTAATTTATTAGTGAATATATTATCAATCAATGAACTAACTTGAGGCGATATTCTTGTCGGTTTAGTAATTAATGGGAACATATTATATAAGTACATATTGTCTAAAAAATCGCCAGTTTGACAATGGGTAGCATAATTAATAAAATTGATATTATAATCTCCCATTATATAAATGTCTTTCTTTTCACTTTCCAGGGTTTTTAATACATCATCAATTCTATCTTTAAAACATGGTATGTCTACATTAGGGGGTCTATATACACATCCAAATACTGCATGTTTTTTATTTGTTTCAAGCTCAATAAAAATCATTTCATAGTCGGATGTAATAATAGATAAGTCTTTTCGCTGACTACATTTAATACCATCCTTCACATAAAGGGCAACACCGCCACCAGTTTTATCTGTTCTATCTAAATTATATAAGGAGTAATTATCCAAGTGGAATAAATTTAAATTTGTGTGTTCATTAAACCATGTCTCTGACACTCCTATAATACTAAATGTATGTCCAAGGGTGCTTAACATTAATTGAAAATCTTCAAATTTATTTTTCAAACTTCTAGCATTTACATGGATCATAGAGAGCGAAGAATTAGTGTTACAAAATTTAGTTTTAAAATCTTCACAAAACATATATTTACAAGAATGTGGAACATGAGTAGTTTCTTCAGTATCATAATCTAAGCTATTAAACTGTATTGTATTCAAATTAAATGGATTGATGCATAAACGTTGTAATTTTTTATAGTCAGTTACTAAATTTGAGTGAAAATAAATAAACATTGTCCTTTGAAAATCATCATCATCATCAATATGGTTGAATGGAAATATTTCAGACGTACAGTTTATACATAAGTTGATTGCAGTAGAAATGCAGGTATTAATCTTATTACCACAATAACAACATTCACCAGTTTGCATCATTACGGAGCATCACACACACGTGTACTAGTTCAGTGATTCATCAGTCTTTAATCACCAGGGAGATCGGTTTCATGGCGGATTCCCCGAGTGATGAACCTTCCACCTGTAGCTGGGATGAGCGCTACGATCCGCCCATCACGTGTCCAGGCATCTTTGATTCGGGAGTTGGCTTTCGCTTTTGCTAGTAGCTCTTGGTTTTTTCTGGTCAATTGTTCCATGATGGCCATTCGCGATCCCTTCAGCCTTCGACGATTTCGGATCACTTCCTGTCGGTACTGGTACGATGTAAACTTCACCACAATTGGACGTGGTGCAGCCATGGATCTCGATCTGCCTTGGGTCCCGTCGCTGGTCTGGATACCCCTCGCCGCACTTCGGGTTGTGACGCCACCACCAGATGGCGCCCTGGAGTCGTCACCGTCTCCTTGGTTACGGCGTGGCAGACGATGTGATCTGTCAACGGCAGTCGGTGGCAGGTTAATCCCCAGTTTTTCACTGGCGATTTGTTGTACTACGTCGGTTGTGTTTTCCTCTTTTGTTTCGGGTATGCCGAGGAAGATCAGACAGATGAGTTACTAGAGTTAACTAATTCATATCCTTAAACAAGAGGCAAATTGATTTAGTGCATTTTTAGTATGGCTATATGAGAGAAAGATTCAATCTGATTTTATTCTTATTTTCATCTCTAACAGAATATTACAACAAACCTTCATTGTGTCTTCCAACTCTGGAAAAATCACATAACAATCTTTTAATTCTTGTCTTTCTTGCACTTTACAGGGAGAGCAAGGAGACTATGGTGTGGATGGTGACCGTGGTCCAGCGCCAGAACCTCCAAGTGTGGTGAGTAGTCTTGTTTGTCTGTCTGTCTGTCTGTCTGTCTGTCTGTGTGTGTGTCTGTCTGGCTGTATGTCAGTCTGTCTTTGAGTATGTTTCAAGGAGACTATGGTATGGATGGTGACCGTGAACCAGCGCCAGAACCTCGCAAGTGTGGTGAGTAGTCTTGTTTGTCTGTCTGTCTGTATGTGTGTGTACGTGTCTGTCTGTCTGTGTGTCAGTCTGTCTTTGAGTATGTTTCAAGGAGACTATGGTGTGGATGGTGACCGTGGTCCAGCGCCAGAACCCCCAAGTGTGGTGAGTAGTCTCGTCTGTCTGTCTGTGTGTGTTTCTGTCTGTCTGTGTGTCTGTCTGGCTGTATGTCAGTCTGTCTTTGAGTATGTTTCAAGGAGACTATGGTATGGATGGTGACTGTGGTCCAGCACCAGAACCTCCAAGTGTGGTGAGTAGTCTTGTCTGTCTGTCTGTCTGTCTGTGTGTGTGTGTGTGTGTGTCTGTCTGTCTGTGTCTGTCTGTGTGTCTGTCTGTCTTTGTGTATGTTGCAAGGAGACTATGGTATCGATGGTGACCATGATCCAGAACCTCAAGAGTTTTTGCAGGGAGACTTACTCCAAGTGTGGTTAGTACAAACACATTAGGATGTGTGTATCTTGGTCTCTCTGTCCGTCTGTTTGTAAGTTTGTCTAAATGACTATTAATGTATGTGTGTGTTTCTCTATCTTTGAGTATGTTGCAGGGAGACTAACCTCCAAGTGTGGTTAGTACAAACAAATAAGGCTGCGTGTATCTTGGTCTCTCTGTCCATCTGTTTGTCTATTTGTCTTATTGACTGTTAATCTGCGTGTCTGTCTGTGAGGGTGTTTCAGGGAGACTATGGTCCTGATGAATAGTCTGTCTAGGGCAATTCCAAGCAAACGCCGTGACGGTCAGAGGGTGTTTCTCACAATGAAAGTCCAAATAACTCTAATATATCTAGAACCAACTTTTTATATGCATCTGTAACCACTATCCTACCAATAATTTACAATAGGCAAGAAAACCAAAATTCCCAATAAATTATTAATTATGAATATCAATATCTGCCGTAACACCGTGACGGCAAAAAGACATGGGTTTCTTACATGCTAAGAAACTAAGTAAACTCTGTGAACTACAGGAACATTTTGCACTTTTGTCACATTGATTCTTTGTACTAGACATCAAGCTAGAACATCCAAATAAAAATGTAGAAAAAATCCAATGCTCATAGTAAATATGATATCATAAATGTATCTATGCACTGTAACGCCGTGACCTCTGAATTGTACATGTTATATATATGGGAGATATTAAAGAGATGAATAATATGATATAATTTTAATGTAGTGATCCAGAATCAATAAAGAACTAGATGAATGGGTGATATAACCAAGATGCTATTAAATGATCATCCGCATGACACAAATTTGCAGCACAGCGCCCTCTATTGATCAAAAAATCTTTCAGGACATAATTGAAATTCTTATCTATTTCAGAAATTAGTTAATGGAACCATCAAATATTAAAACCAAAATACATACTTAAATGTAACAATGAAATATGAGACCTTTGACATCTGACCTTTGACCTTGTTTCTCAAAATAACATACAAATGTTTAATTTTTGGTCTGCACAGTGCATATTTGCAAGTGATTTGTTTCATGTAACATGATTTCAGAGTTAGTAAATGTTTGTTTTTGAATTGGTAATTATCCGAGTGACCTTTGACCTGTGCCCCAAACAGTTTCAGAAAATTGTCTTTTACCTACAGTACTCTTTCTAACATTGATTCTGGAACTTAATTGTGAGAACAAAAAACAACAACAATATTTTGACCTGTTGACCTATGACCTCCCATGACCCCATTCCCTAATCAGGTCATATACTTCACTGGACGCATACCAGTATTATTATCATGTTATCCTTCAAGGATTCTCAAACTATCTTGATAATAATATAATTTTTGCATATTTGTTAGCTATGTGACCTTTGACCTTTGACCTTTGACCTCATGGACCAAAATCATATCCAATAATCCGTACCTCTAAATACATGGATTGTACAAAGTTTGAACGAAATCCATCCAACGATTCTTGAGATATTGCAAAAAAAAAGAACACTGATGTACAGATGCACATACAGACAGACGGACATACAACCCATACACATACATGACTCAGGTAACTTTGAGATGAAAACATTATCAACTGACCCTATTCATATAATTATAGCATGAGCAATGCCCAAGCATACCTACAAAAAATATCTTGCACTATTTGATTATGTCTACTGTGTTATGTCAATGGGAATCCAGTAGGTAGCGTCACGGCGTTACACAAAACGTAACGCCGTGACCAAATTGATATTGATTATATTAATAAGTGGTAAAAGATAATGCTGCTATTCAGCATGCATATTATAGCCCTATGGGCTAATACAGAGAAAACAACAAATTATTTCATTCCCATTCATATTTTTCCAGAAATATTAAAAATATATGTTTTTAGTGTAACGCCGTGACATATTAATGATTGTAAATGAGACAGTCACTGAAGCAGAGCGAAAATGACGAAATTGATATTTATCTGAAAAATTGAAGCAATGATCCTATCAACACTGAAATAAAATTGTATGAAAACTCCTTTTCGCAGTTCTTTTATGCTTAATATTTAATTGAATGTTTTGTGAAAATAACTGAAAATTAATTTATGCTATATATTAACAATAAAATAATAGTTTACAATTTTTTTTTTCAAAAACAAAATACATTTTTGGAAAGTTCAATCTTTTAGCTTTCATTTGATACCAAATTTGTTATGGTACAACAAATTTGAAAAATCAGTGGCTATGTCAATGTTTGCTTGGAATTGCCCTCTATCTGTTTTCTGTCGGCCAGTTTGTCTTTTTAAGTGTATGACGATCAATTGTGTGTCTGTATGTCTGTCTTTGTGGGTGTGTATGTATAACAGGGAGATCATGGACCAGTGCCAAACCTCCCCATGTCATGAGTCTGTATGCGAGTGTTTGTGTTTGTGTGTTTCCATTCTTGCTGGCTAAATGTGTGTGTGTATGTCTGTGAGCTGTTGTGTTTGTGACTAATAGTGACTATACCTAGTGATGCTAAATATGCTGTTCTCTCTCTCTCCCCCAGGCACCGATATACGGCCCACCTGGTCCCGCAGGCCCCCAGGGGCCACAGGGGCCTCGGGGCTATCAGGGAAGAAGGGGACTCTTTGGGGACGAAGGAGTGCCGGGGTACCCGGGGTTGATGGGACCCCCCGGGCAGCGCGGCCAAGTTGGACTCCAAGGAGAAGGCCGGGATGGACAGAAGGGAGAAGCCGGATTTAGAGGTATCGACTTTTAAAATGTAGCACTTTTGCCATTAGCTTTCATAGAGAAATATGTTCTAAAAAAGTATTATTGTAAGTGAAAATGATTTGTGGTGAGAATTTCAATAGTGATCTATTGATATGCTGATATATTCTAGATACACACATACCATTCCTGACCACTTGGTGTGTTTTATTCGTTTGTATTTGCCAGGTCTGCCTGGATTGAACGGACCAGACGGAGATGACGGTCCAGACGGGAGCAAGGGAGGACGAGGAGACAAGGGAACCATGGGAGAGTCTAGACCAGGTCCATCAGGAATGGATGGGTCTAGAGGAGTGAATGGTCTCAAGGGAGAGAAGGGACGGCTGGGCATATCAGGAAGGACAGGTATGACATATAAGGCATGGCTCAAAACTAGCCCAGGCCCGCTAGTCCAGGGCCACTCAAATGAGCTCTGGACTACCACAATATCATTATTACAAATTCTACTAACTTGTACGACTAGGCACAAGGAAAAAGGTGAACTTCAAGCCTATATGAGGTCTAGACCATAACATCCCTAGACCATGGTGATAATATATATACTTACCTAATTACTGAGCACATGTTCTAGTTATATAAGGACATGTGTGTGTGACTTCCATAATGTTATATTCTGCCCATGGTGAGTATAAATTGACTTGATCATTGAGCAATGAGTGGTTCATGTCCGAGGCCTCTATGCACTCTAATTAGGAAGAAATTAATGTTATTTGAAGAAAAATAGTATTTACATTTCTTACCTAATATTTGTTAGTTTTTCCCAGTTTCATCTTTGCCTACAGCCAATAGAGTGTACAGCTCTTAAAACCCTCAATGAATAACATTACAACCTCCAAATGTATTTTCCCAATTCTTGTTTAACTATTCGTTATTAGTTTAGTTCATTGGCATATTGAGTGTTACTCATACGTTCATGTTACCAGACTGACTCGTAATCATTCCTTTTCTGTGTGCAGGTCCTGCTGGCCCTACAGCAACCGGAGAGCCCAGCTCGCAAGGCCCTCAAGGAGACGATGGTCCACAGGGAGAAAAGGGTCTGCTGGGACTTACGGGAGCTCCAGGAAGGAACGGAAGGCCAGGACGTCAAGGTACGTTACAATTCTACAACAATCATTGTGATAGGATTGTCTTTGGAGGTTAATAAGATTAGTAATTGATGGAAATATCCAGAAGATAAGGGTCCACAGGGAGAGAAGGGTCTGAAGGGAATTCTGGGTGCTTCAGGCATGGATGACAGGCCAGGACGTCAGGGTAAGATGCCATCACAGCATCCAAAACTCCTCATTCTACAACCATCATTTTATAGAAAATTGTCTGGGAGATTTGTCAGATTGGTACTTGATAGAAATGTCCAGAGGATGAGGACCGCAGGGAGAGGAGGGTCTAATGGGAGATCTGGGCCAGGGATGAGGACCACAGGGAGAGGAGGGTCTAATGGGAGATCTGGGCCAGGGATGAGGACCACAGGGAGAGGAGGGTCTAATGGGAGATCTGGGCCAGGGGATGAGGACCACAGGGAGACGAGGGTATAATGGGAGATCTAGACCAGGGGATGAGGACCACAGGGAGAGGAGGGTCTAATGGGAGATCTAGACCAGGGGATGAGGACCACAGGGAGAGGAGGGTCTAATGGGAGATCTGGGCCAGGGGATGAGGACCACAGGGAGACGAGGGTATAATGGGAGATCTGGGCCAGGGGATGAGGACTGCAGGGAGAGGAGGGTTTAATTGGAGATCTGGGCCAGGGGATGAGGACCACAGGGAGAGGAGGGTCTAATGGGAGATCTGGGCCAGGGGATGAGGACCGCAGGGTGAGGAGGGTTTAATGGGAGATCTGGGCCAGGGGATGAGGACCACAGGGAGAGGAGGGTCTAATGGGAGATCTGGGTCAGGGGATGAGGACCACAGGGAGAGGAGGGTCTAATGGGAGATCTGGGCCAGGGGATGAGGACCGCAGTGAGAGGAGGGTCTAATGGGAGATCTGGGCCAGGAAGCAAGAGTAAGAAAACTGTCTCAACACCTCAACTCCTCATTCCACAACCTCTCATTATGTTAGGAATTTTTTAGTTGTTAGAAAGATGATGCTCACAGGGAGGAAATTATTTTATTGGACTTGAGTGGTTGGCAGAGATAGCATGTCAGGGAAGGAAGATAGGTAACAACTTGCACCTCAACCCATTCCCCTAAGATTCTGAAATCCCCACAGACTTTCTACATAGCCCACCATGTTCTTTTAGACAAGGGGTTAAGATGTGTATCTTCCAAAACTACGCATTAACTACTGTGGTGTTTCTTGTTCATTAACCACTTCCCTACCGGTGATCTTGGATGCAGTTGCCCCCTGTGCCCACCAGGCACCAAGGGTTAGAGTCAGGGTTACCTACCTTTGTGTTAAAGCTTCTTTAACCACTTCCACTTCCACCTCTTGCCATACAGGTGAGCTTGGGGGAATCTATCCCCTGTGCCCACCTTCCACTTCCACCTCTTGCCATACAGGTGAGCTTGGGGGAATCTATCCCCTGTGCCCACCAATCACCAAGGGTTAGGGTTAGGGTTAGGGTTATGAGTATTCCTACCTTATAGTGTTAACTCTTCTTTAACCACTTCTACTTCCACCTCTTGCCATACAGGTGAGCTTGGAGGCATCTGCCCCCTGTGCCCACCAGGCACCAAGGGTTACTCCGGAGAGCCAGGCTACCCTGGAGCGCCTGGACCCTCCGGGGTTGATGGGCTGCCTGGTCTGATTGGAATCGCTGGAGAGCCGGGTGAGAGGGGTTATCCAGGAGACTTTGGAGCACGAGGACTTGATGTGAGTGGCTGTGCACATAGTTTAAACTCCAGTGTTTTGTTTTCCTTCTTTTTATGAGAGTGCAAATTAACACAGAAATTATCCTTACAATGATAGCAAATAATGGAGATTTAATCAGTTCCTTTTGATTTTCCTCTAACCTTGTACATTATATTATTTCACACCATTTTACATCTTTGGAAAATGTTTTTTAGCAAATGAAAACTTGAAGAAATTGTTAACTTTGCAAAAAAATGCATCTCCTCATCGACCCTTACTAATTGAACCTCTTGTTTCTGGGTTAGTAAAATGGATATGATAAATATCTAATGATAACTATTGCCTTTCAAATAGGAAAAAAGGTGACACTAATTCAATTCAGAATGTGCAGAAATTGAGAGATAGTTAATCATGAATGTATCATCCTTCAAACTGGCCACCTGTACCTGTCATGCACACAACTATTGTGGCTTATTCTTCTTTTGATGTGTAATGTGTTTGTTTGTTTGTTTGTTTGTTTGTTTGCAGGGAGCGAGAGGAAACCAAGGGGCTCAAGGCCTTGTGGGTGACGTCGGCGAAGAAGGACCATTCTTCCCCACTCCAGGTATAGTAACCCATTCCCTTCAAGATCCTGCAATTCCCATAGACTTTGTACACAACCCACTCGGTTCCCGTAGCCAAGGGGTTAACCTATTCCCTTCAAGATTCAGCAATTCCCATAGACTTTGTACAGACAACACCAGGTTCTGGTAGGCAAGGAATTTATGTGCAACATGTTATGTCACTATTTCTGTCCTTCAGCAAGATATATTGATTCTACATGTATTTTCTGGAGATTTTGTAAAGGTTTTAAATGATAAATTCGGACCATTAACAGTACAGCAACTTCAATTTTGGAATTTGAATATGATTGGATGGGCATGTGACTTAACTCAAGAACAGCATTTATGTCCTTTAGCAAACTAACCAGTTCCCATTGCTGCTTTACCCGGGGGGTATAGATAGGGAGAGTTACTTGGCCGTGTGTTATCCAATTCAAGAAGGTTTGATGTTGGTATATAACATGATTGTAATCCTTTTCTTTGTTTGGGACGACTAGAATTGGAAAATCTGTATTTTTACTTGCCTGATATGGTTCACAAAGCATAAAAAGTTAATTTCGAGCATTGCTTGAAGTTATTTATTTGTTTGTTTTGCAGGTGTACATGACCAATCTGTTACATAATGATTGGTGAATGTCGTTGTACTGGTACATGTACAGTATATGCATTGCAATAAACAACACAGATTTTAAAGCTCTGAAATACATAGATTCCTTTAGTTGTTGTTTGTTTAATATCTAGCATCACATTATGTTGACATGCCGTTGATGTGTGGCTCTTGAAGGCAGAGAAACATTGTTGAATTTTACGTAAACTGATCTGTTTGTTTATTTGTGTGTGTGTTTGTTTGCAGGTACGGAAGGTCCTAGAGGAGCTAGGGGACCAAAGGGAGAACCTGGTGTCCCTGGTCGGATGGGAGATCCAAACTACAGACTCCCTCAGAACATCAACCTTACGGTAACAAGTGCTCCTCATTAGTAGCAATTACGGTAGGCCCCAAAAAAAAAATTTGTTGGATTGGAGTAACGGGCAACCAAACATTAGGGTAGGTAGGTAGGTTTTTTCTTCTTTTTTTTCTTTCTTTCAGGATTCGCACAAATACACAAAAACACACATATAACACACAAATAACACATCGCAATTTAAAAAAAAAAAATTAAAAAAAATATCAGAAAAAACCTTTAGGGTCGGGCGGGTTACGCCAATCCAACCATTTATTTTTCATGGCCTTATTGCTTTTCACTAAAATGTATCTTATTTTGGTGAGTGAATCCAGACCACTACGAAAACCAGCCTGTGGCTGATAGGGTGTTCCGCCCAAGAGTTTGGAAATAAATAATAAAACAAAATTTAAAAAAGACCCGACAGTGCAGCATGTGGTAAATGACTGCCCTCTCCGATGCTACCCCTATGGATGCAACAGATGCTGCTCTGACCTGGCTAACTAGCTTATACTTGACGTATTAGATTGTACCTATAGGTCATATAAAACAACCAAAGAAACAAATATGTTATTACTAGAAACACTTAACAATAACTGGCTCAGGAATCACTATTCCATGTTTCACATCATACAACAAAATATTAATTGAGAAACATGAACTTTTTACATTTAGATAGAATTTGGCCATTTCCTTTTAATTGTATTACTGTGAATCCACATACCTTGAACAAGGTTATCCAAGGCCCTTGACAACTGTTTAATTTAGATTCACATGTCCTTATTATATTGTTTGTTATCTAGAGGTTATCCAAGGCCCTTGACAACTGTTTACTTTAGATTCACATGTCCTTATTATATTGTTTGTTATCTAGAGGTTATCCAAGGCCCTTGACAACTGTTTACTTTAGATTCACATGTCCTTATCACATTGTTTGTCCTTGGCCGTCTACAAATTGTTCCGTTAGATGCTCATGTCCTTATCATATTGTTTGTTATCTAGGGTGACCCAGGTGTTGAGGGGTCCATTGGCCGTCCGGGTCTGGCAGGGTCCTACGGGCAGCCAGGAGAACCAGGTGACAGTGGGCAGGATGTGAGGGGTCCAAGTGGACCCAAGGGAGCTAGAGGAGACCCTGGAGTGACTGGTCAACCAGGACTCAAGGGCCAGAAAGGTTTCCCACGTAAGTACAACATTCATCCTATCCCTCTGCAACGTGATTAAAGTATACATTTATATCAAAGTTTATAAATAAACAAAATGGACAAACTTACTTCACATGTGTAACTGTGTATTTCATTTCATGTGTTTACACAAAACAGTACCGTATTCCTTTTTGTATGTACATTGTAACTGATTGATTTGTATGTTTCTCTCAGGGGACAACCTCGGTAAGCTTTTGCTTTTGTTGTCCCCGACACGATTGATGTGTACACCAACTATTATATTTGTACCTGTATTTTACTGTGAATGTACACATGAATTGTATTTTAAATTGTGGAAATAAAATGAACTGAACTGAACATGTGTAACTGTGAGGTTTGGGCGATTGATAACCTGCTTCATCTGGCAACCAGCCAACGGGAGGGTGTTCCTTGTAAAGCTGATTGTATATATGGTACAGATAATAAGGACTTTCAGTTGTTCATTACATGAAAACATAATTACAATGTACTTTTTATCACATTAGAACATTCATGTAGTTTGTATAATTACATACATGTACATGTTACATCTAGAAGGTAAACATTTGGAAATCATTTTATTTGGAAGCTTTTATGTGATGGATTACTAAGTGTTCACACCCATTTTGAAAGAGATAATTGCAGTGACATTTATTCTCATTCATTCTACAAAAGTGGAGGAATAAACAACACCATTTCTGTGTTGGTTGTTCCTTCCTAGTCTAATATTGAGCTAGTTAATGAGTACTTCTTTTGTCTCCATTCCCGATTGTATTTATACAAAGACTTACACACTTGCTATATAAATATTATATTTAATTCGTTGAAATCAGTGTAAGAACAAAGCACCGTGATGACACTTTGTTTTGTCTTTTTCTCTCAACAGCCATTGTGCCAGTAGAACCAGGTCCACGACAAGGTCTGCGTGGAGACCCTGGCCCAGATGGACCAGAGGGTTTCGTGGGCCAACAGGGCTTTGAAGGAGAGAATGGTCCAGCTGGTCAGCAGGGCTTCCCAGGCTTCCCTGGTAGAGCTGGAGATCCTGGTCCAGAAGGACCTACTGAGTTTGGACCTAAAGGTGAGATAGACTGAGATGTTAGAGAAGCCCCTGGGTAGCTCACAGACTTCTGATACATAACACATGTGAGAAGCCCCTGGGTAGCTGACAGGCCTCTGATATATAACACATGTGTAACAGTACAATTATTGTATTCAATATAATAATTATTGTATATAATATATCAACGTTTCTTTATATCGTGTGTTCATTAATGTTATTTCCATGTTTGAAAATAGTGTTGCAAATGACGCTGCAATTCAGCTTTTAGCTGTGAATGTGACATTTTTTTGTTGAATAAATACCATTATTACAACACTTTCTCTCAAGTGTCCCTGATGATTGAGATGTGGCAATGCCTAGTCAGTTGTTTAAGTCCCACTTAATTTGACAAGTGAACCAAATCCCTTAATTGCCATGTAAAGTAATTCAGAAAAAACATAGCATTATAAAGAAGACCAATTATTAGGATACTTCTTTGATTTCCCAATAACATTTATGAATATGCCCCTTCATGTGAATGTTCAAATTCATATATTTCTGCCTAGGAATATGATTTGGGTCTCAATGAATTTCCATGTTGCTTGAAATAGTTCCTATTTTATTTTTTTTTTATTTTCCCTTAAATATGAGTTCTGGAACTTGATTCATTTGGTGTGTGTTTAATGTTCCTTTGACAGGTTCCCTAATCCCAGAGAAGACATGATAGTGCAAGGATCACCTAGAGAACCTGGTAGCTTTGGTTCTATGGTTAGACCAGGACTAGTGTTCATGTATTGAGTGTTTGGATCTTATTCTTTGTTGACAGGGTTCCCTGGTCCCAGAGGAGAAAAGGGAGTCCAGGGAGCTGCTGGAGAACCAGGCAGCGGTGGTTCTATGGGTAGACCAGGACTGAATGGACCACGTGGTGTGAATGGAGGGCAAGGTGATGCTGGACCAGATGGTTTCCCAGGGTCTCTGGGTCCACAGGGTCTGCCTGGTGGCTTTGGTGAAGCAGGAGCTAAAGGAGAGCAGGGACCACCGGGAATACAAGGTAAACCACCAGTACACCAATGGTGTACAAGGTAAACCACCAGTACACCAATGGTGTACAAGGTAAACCACCAGTACACCAATGGTGAACAAGGTAAACCACCAGTACACCAATGGTGTACAAGGTAAACCACCAGTACACCAATGGTGTACAAGGTAAACCACCAGTACACCAATGGTGTACAAGGTAAACCCCCACTACACCAATGGTGTACAAGGTAAACCACAAGGTAAACCACCAGTACACCACTGGACGGCTGGAAGCAATTCTCAATCATATTGATGATAATAATAAACAAGAAAATAATATCAAATAAATGCATTGACTATTTCTTTCTTTCAACATAATTAACAAGCAGTGCTGGAAAAAAGAGAAAACTAACAAAATGATAGATGTTAATTTAACCCACATTCACGACTTTTAACTATTATTTATCAGGCCAAAATTAAGCTAAATCTTTGAAAACTGTGCATAGGTCCTATATAATAGATATCCTTCCTATAAGAGATCAACTTGTGAAAACCAATGCTACAGTATGTAAAGTCTAAATGCTGCATTGATCCATTGTGCTGTCCTTAATTATTTTCCGTTTGTATTACTCATAAATCTGCATGTATTATAGAATGTTCTTTGAGGAAAATCCTTCTATTAAGGGAGCAACTTGTGAAGGCTATGTCAATTACCTCAGGTGTAAATGATGCAGTGATCATGTTGATCATTAACCCTTGACCACCGCCATTTGCTCAGGAAACTGCATGTATGGCAGGAAAGTGAATTGGTTAATCTCTCTAATAAAGGACAAACTTGATGTTGATATATTCAAGGCAGTAGGGGTGAATGAAGCAATGTTTCATGTCAATTATTTATCACTTTCCCTCTCCTATTTCAAAAACTGCATTTATGGAAGGAAAGAAAAGTATTTGATTGATCAAACAATTTGAACTTATTCTTTCTAACAATTTGTATCACCACCATTTCTTTGTTTAGGTGTTGATGGATTCCCTGGTTTTGAGGGCGCCCAGGGCGAGAGGGGAGATATGGGTGGCTTTGGTCCCTCTGGCCCTCAGGGACCTCCAGGAGAGACCACGGTTGGTGTGAAGGGATTCCCTGGGTTCCCTGGACAGGATGGAAGACCAGGACTACGAGGTAGGATCAGCTTGCTCACAAAAGTGTACCATTTGTACTATTACTTTCTTTACTGTCATCTGTTACAATATTAAGCATGTTGCTTATAAACAAAAAATGTTACTGTTTTTCCATTCAAGACATACGTGTATTATTATTGAGGTCACAAATATATTTGTAGTACACACTAATTGAAAAAAAATAGTGCTGATGATAGAGCATATCTTAAATTTTTTTTTTACTTTTGCCTCAGGGTTTGCAAATAAGAAGAAAAATTCTGCAACTTCTGCAAACAAAATATGCATAATTTGTTGAAATGTTGTTTCATACTTTAATTTTGACCTTTCATTTTTATTTTCATTTCAATTATTTCCACACCTTTGATACAAAAACATATAAATAGAAAATGATACACACACGTAGTAAAATAACAATGCATAACTGGAATAAAACAAAGCGCATCAAACATGACAAAAGATGATGAATGAAAATGGAGTTAAATTCAATAGTTTTGCAGAAGACATCATGCACATGTATCTGAGGGCATTCTGAAATCTTAAGCTCCTGTGAACTATTGATTGGCCTATGAGGATGTCTTTTATAGCACTCTTTGAGTTTGAGTTATACTCGTCTAATGTGTTATGTACACAAAAACATTTTATTTTTTAAAAAAGAAGATGTAAATTCACTTACCTAAATTGACCTTTGATTGTAGGCACCAATGGCCAGCCTGGACAGAAGGGAGCACCAGGCCGGACGGGTGGCTTTGGGACGAGGGGGATGCAAGGAGACAGAGGGTTCCCTGGAGGAGCAGGCAGGAAAGGATTCAATGGATTCCCTGGAATACCAGGAAGGCCTGGTGGGCTGGGAATCCCAGGATTCAAAGGTAAGGTTCCTGCTTGGTTACATCATCACAATATGACAATGTGTGCAGGATTGCAGTGTATCGTACGACTGGGGTAGTGCAAAGCGCTTGGAGATGATGTTGTGTCAAATTGGGTGCTATATAAATAGAACCTACTATTATTATTGTTTAATCCTGCGTATGGATCTGATATACTTACATTTATACATATGTAACGCCCCCATTTTATATCTGATTTTTATGAGCGTCTTGATTGGAAAATCTGACATGTTGATTTGACCCCATTCTGTATTATAGGTGAAGCAGGAGACGGAGGTCCAGATGGGTTTGACGGCCCTCCCGGCGCTCCAGGTCTGGTTGGTGTGAGAGGACTACCAGGAGGCAGGGGCATCCAGGGACCACCAGGGTTCTCTGGCTTCCCAGGATTACCAGGACAAAGAGGTGAGAGGGGGTCACTTATTATTTGTTTTTTACAGAAATGTTCAATATTTTAAACATTATTTACGTCCGAGACGGCCCTTTATTGTCACCATCCTAGAGACACAGCCTCGGTTTGAATCTGAGCCAGTTAGTGCATAGAGCAGAGCTCTGGCCACTAGACCACCATCCTAGAGACACAGCCTTGGTTTGAATGCGAGTCACTTAGTGCATAGAGCAGAGCTCTGACCACTAGACCACATCACCATCCTAGAGACACAGCCTTGGTTTGAATGCGAGCCGGTTAGTGCATAGAGCAGAGCTCTGGCCACTAGACCACATCACCATCCTAGAGACACAGCCTTGGTTTGAATCTGAGCCAGTTAGTGCATAGAGCAGAGCTCTGGCCACTAGACCACATCACCATCCTAGAGACACAGCCTTGGTTTGAATGCGAGTCAGTTAGTGCATAGAGCAGAGCTCTGACCACTAGACCACATCACCATCCTAGAGACACAGCCTTGGTTTGAATGCGAGCCGGTTAGTGCATAGAGCAAAGCTCTGACCACTAGACCACTAGACCACATCACCTCTTCACAGGCTGAGGGTGGAACTTATCAAAACATTACTTGAGAAGATTGTACAATTGCCATGTAGTCATATGTCCATGTACTGGGCCATGCTATACAGTAACGCATTCATAATTGGAAAGGAAATAAATCTTCAAGCATTTGACACCAATTTTTGTCTTTATTTCCAACCAAATTTGGTCTCCTCAATCATTTGTAAATAGTTTTTATTTGATGTATGTTGATTTTACATATTCGGTCGGATCTCTTCAAACCACTTCATGGGACGATGGTAGAATTGTTATGTAGTAATACATGTACCTGCATGCAATCGGCCATGTTGCATGTTTATACATGACCTATCTTGAAGGAAATGTATCTGCAAGCGTTTGTCACCACTCCGCAATCAGAAACATTTCAAGTTTTTATTGTAGAAATCAATTTTAAATATTTTTAAATAATTGAAATTCTGTCAGTTTCATTCTCACTGATATTTGCCATGGATGATGTGTAAAATGTTATTTCGTTTTATGTGTTGCTGCAGGAATATTTGGTGACCGTGGTAACCCGGGCACACCTGGTCTCTTTGGAGACCCTGGTCAGCCTGGCTTCCCTGGGTCGCCTGGCAACCCTGGCTTTGATGGACTGCAGGGATCAAAGGGAGACATCGGAAACCCAGGTTAGTTATAGTGTCAACTTCAAATCCAATTCCAGTACAGTAAAACCTTGTTATAACAATAAGTTATAATGTCTACTTCAATTCCAATTCCAGTACAGTGAACCATGTTATAACAATTAGTTACAATGTCTACTTCAATTCCAATTCCAGTACAGTGAACCTTGTTATAACAATAAGTTACAATGTCTACTTCAAATCCAATTCCAGTACAGTGAACCTTGTTATAACAATTAGTTACAATGTCTACTTCAAATCAAATTCCAGTACAGTGAACCATGTTATAACAATTAGTTACAATGTCTACTTCAAATCCAATTCCAGTACAGTGAACCTTGTTATAACAATTAGTTACAATGTCTACTTCAAATCCAATTCCAGTACAGTGAACCTTGTTATAACAATTAGTTACAATGTCTACTTCAAATCCAATTCCAGTACAGTGAACCTTGTTATAACAATTAGTTATAATGTCTACTTCAAATCAAATTCCAGTACAGTGAACCTTGTTATAACAATTAGTTACAATGTCTACTTCAAATCAAATTCCAGTACAGTGAACCTTGTTATAACAATTAGTTACAATGTCTACTTCAAATCCAATTCCAGTAAAGTGAACCTTGTTATAACAATTAGTTACAATGTCAACTTCAAATCAAATTCCAGTACAGTAAAACCTTGTTATAACAATTAGTTATAATGTCAACTTCAAATCCAATTCCAGTACAGTGAACCTTGTTATAACAATTAGGAGCTTCGTACTGTAGCAACTCAAGACAATTATCTTGTTATAAGGGTTTTTTATATAGAGTTCTTTACAACCAAGTTCCGCTGTATTACCTTATTATTAGAGGGTTTCGTTATATCAGAGCTCTTTACAACAAGTTCCACTGTGTCCGTTTGTTTGACAAGAATAAAAAAAAAAAATGCTGGTTTTTAATTTATAGAGAAAATAAATTGAAATTTATTGATTTCATTCTTTTTCGAATGCTTATTTTTCATTGAATGTATTAATATATGAAATTTGTTGTTTATAAAGGGGCAATTCCACGCCAAAGTGGACATTTGACCAAAAAATTTACAAGCATTTTTATGATACAAATTTGGTATCAAATCAAAGCTTAAATTCTATATTTTTGGAATTCAATGAGAAAATTTTAGTTTTACATAATTTTAGTTGTTTTTTTATAATAACTTTATAACCATAATTGAACCCCACAAATTTGACATTTTTGTGAAAAAGTGTTTTGATCCTGTGTTTGTTTTATATTTCCCCAGTTAAGCCTAAAAACCATTATTCTGACTCCTGAGATATGACCATTTCGTAAAATAGTAAATTTGTATGATTTATTTGATTTGTTATGCTTCAATGACTTCTTATTTTCAGCCTATGAAAATGTCCTTCCGTTACCGAAAAATCAATATTTTTAATTTTGTGGCTCACACAATTGTTAGAGAGCAGACCAATCTTCAGTGCAAAGCAAGTTCAAGTAGGCCTTCCCATTGCTAACAATTGTATTGCTCATTGTTTCTTCGTTAATTAATAAATAACAAAAGAAAATGTCCTTCCGTTACCATACACATGGTAACAGATGGACAAGGTACCTCATATTACATATTATGACAAAATTTATGTTCAAAAATTTGTCTCTCATATATGAAAACCCAAAATAATGAGACAATACCTGCAATCGCCAGCTATCAGTGGCGTAGCGTGGTCAGACTAGTAATTTTCTGTGTTTCAACCAATCAGATTTGTGCATTTAGAACATTTGATCTGGCTCACAATTGATTTTATCTCTTTCTGCAACAGGGCCCTTGTACCATGATGCCATTTGTCTGGATTTCTATTGTATGGGGATTAGTAGGTCTATTTAACTGTGGTGAGCCAGGGTGTGAATAGGCTCTGATCATGACTTTGAATAGGTCTTTTTTTTATACAATACACCCCTATAGAATTCTTGGACATGGGTGTAGGTCTAAAATAATTAAATTTTACATGAAATTTGCAAACTAAAAACAAGGCTGTAGAAAAAAGCAAGAAATAACATATCTCCAATTCTTTCATATGTTGTAGAAATTATATCAAGCCAAGATTTAAGCAAAAAAAATTCTCAAAATTATTTGATCCACGAGGTAAAACAGAAGGTCAAAATCTAAGGTCAAAGGTTATCGTATCCAAACTCGCTCATGCATGAACACAAATGGCATAAATGGATTGCACATAACATCCCCAGTCCAATGACACCTTTACAAAATAAATTGACCCAACGGTTAATGGACAATGGCCATTTGAAAAATGGTGCCCATGCCCATTTCTTACAAAACTCCCCCATAAGAATCGACCATAGCGCCAAAACCATTGGGCGGATTGGGCTAAAACTTAAATATTTGCGCTTTTAAAGGTTGAAATATCATACATACCAAATATTAGCAAATTTGAAGGGGGCTGCGATGAAAATTTTCAATTTTGATAAAGCTGATTTGACATGGAATGACCCTACTGTGTCATATCATACATTATAGTCCATTATGTCCTTCCGTTACCGAACATTGGTCCGCTTTGTGTGAAATAACTCAAATATCTGCGGACAAATTTTAATCAAAGAACAAGTAAATTCTTCTTAACCCTTCAGAGAATGAAATGTGTACCCTTAAAATATTTTGTATTATTTAATATCACAGAGTTTTAGTTAAAACTGATTTGATAACAAAACCTTGTCCATTTTGGTGTCCTTCCGTTACCGACCTCATTTGTATGCATATTCAATAATGTGCGGAGATAAAAAAATAAAAAAATTATGGGACCTTAAAACTGTATGTTTTGGAAGTATTGTTATCAAAATAGACTGTTCTAACAACACAAGTATTTAAAAATGTCTTTCTTAAAGTTGACAATTTGTGTCTGAGTGTCCTTCCGTAACCATGGATTGACCATGAATAAGAGCCATTGGAGCATGAAATATAGTAAGAAAAAAATAGAAATGTAAATGCTTGTGATGTCCATATGCTATCTATGATACAAACTCATTTTAGACCACAAAAGAGATGTTTCCTTCTCATAAATGGTCTTTAAATTTCAAAATTAATTTTATTGTACAATTCCAATAGACTTTTCAGAGGTCCTTCCGTTACCGTCCTTCCGTTACCGAACACTGGAGTAATTAATTTCTCATAATTAATATACCAATGTAGATATTTTTCTTAAAAGGTGGTGTTATACTCTGTGAACATAAGGAAATTGACTAGTAGCCAACTTAACATGATAAACCTCGTAACTTCACAGAGATTGGGTCATAACTAAAAAAATTGAAAATCCATGTCCATTTTGGCGTCCTTCCGTTACCGGCCTCATTAGTGTCCATATCTAATTTACATAATGCGGTCAAAATGTTAGAAATAGTGGAAATCAAAGGTGTCCCAACAAGGATCAAAGACATGCCATTTAGAATAAAAAATCAAAAGCAGGATCCTGGAATTATTTGATTGAAGTTCCAAAATTGTGTCTGAATGTCCTTCCGTTACCGTGGAATTGCCCCCAATCGCCAATGCCCATGGTGTATTACTGAGCACATAGGCATAGCCCGCTGTCCCATTCATCGTGTACCGTAAAACTCCGTGTATAAGACGCACTCGTGTATAAAACGTACCCCCAACTTTCACAGCAAAAAAAAAAAAAAAAAAAAAAAAAAAAAAAAAAAAAAAAAAAAAAAAAAAAAAATCGTTTTTTTTAAATTTTATTTTTTACATTTTTTTATTGGACACCCTGTAGTTTTTTTTTAAGACCCTGAAGTGATGTTGGAATGCTTATACCACTGGTCTAGGGCATGACAATAGCTTAATGTTGAATGTAGCAATACATTCATCAACATAATTTTTTCACATAAAAATAGTGGTTTTAGTTGCACATTTATTGCGCAGTAACACTGGTGCTCATAAATATTCATATTCATATTCATGAATATTCATGAGCACCAATACTCACTAAATATAATGCAATTTCCTAAATTTACTAACAACTATTTTTAATTATGTCTGAGCAAAATTTATAACCACTGGTTAGAAAATTGCATATTTAATTAGTACTGCTGCTCACGAATGTATGAATATTCATTAGCAGTATTACTGCTCAATAAACTTGCAATGTTTACATCTGTAACCAATATTTTTTTTGTGAGAAAAATGTATATATTGCTGAATGCTGCAACTGACAGCAAGCTCTTGTCATGCCCTAAACCATGTGTTAAATACACATTCAACATGACTACAGGGTGTCCAAAAGCCGAAGTGCGCTTGCGCATGAAAATCATATGAATATTTATGAGGCGAGCCCCACGCACACTAGATCGACAAATCTATCGCTTTCATGGCCTTTTTGACATTATTATTGTTATTTTCACTGTCGGCATTCTAGCGATAGACGCTATCTATACACTGTGCCTTGCGCAGTAAGAACACCGTAGCTCCACAGTAAAAGTTAGTTACGGAAAATCTTTTTTTTTTGCACATAAAACACCACATTCTCACACTTTGAGCGACATTTGTAGCCCTATCAATACATTTAGGGCTGCTATAATATTTTAACTCACCGATCTCGTGTGTCGCTATACATGTCATTCTATAATTACGGCAATTTTTCAAATTTGACAAGATTTTCCATCACTCTTCTTCGGTCTTTCGCGATACTTTTTTTCAAACTGCATAATATAATGTGCTTCCGGATGCGCGAAAAAATTTTAAGCAGCTAGGTACGGTCAAAGACCGTACAGCGCTCGCGCTGCAAAGCTATACAGAACTTGGCCAAGTAATTCTGTATAGTATAGCTTTGCAGCGCGAGCGCTGTACCGTCTTTGACCGTACCTAGCTGCTTAAAATTTTTTCGCGCATCCGGAAGCACATTATATTATGCAGTTTGAAAAAAAGTATCGCGAAAGACCGAAGAAGAGTGATGGAAAATCTTTTCAAATTTGAAAAATTGCCGTAATTATAGAATGACATGTATAGCGACACACGAGATCGGTGAGTTAAAATATTATAGCAGCCCTAAATGTATTGATAGGGCTACAAATGTCGCTCAAAGTGTGAGAATGTGGTGTTTTATGTGCAAAAAAAAATGATTTTCCGTAACTAACTTTTACTGTGGAGCTACGGTGTTCTAATACTGCGCAAGGCACAGTGTATAGATAGCGTCTATCGCTAGAATGCCGACAGTGAAAATAACAATAATAATGTCAAAAAGGCCATGAAAGCGATAGATTTGTCGATCTACACGCACACGTGCAAGAGCGCTCCACTGTGCATGCACAAATAAGTACGACGATAGCTACTGTGTGGCTAAAAATATCGGGACTGCAAAACCATGCATAATGCCCATGTCAACAACTTTATCAACACTCGCACACAAGAAAATGGCTATGAAACGATCGATAAAAGTATGTAGAATTCAGAAAAATTCTCATCTTTCAGTTTCACATACAAAATTTTCGAAATATCAAAAACTTACCTTATAAACGGCATCCCGAATAGCTCAAAATCCATTTTGGCGAAAAACAGCAGGAGAAAAAGACCTTCTTTCACAAGATTTTGTCCAAAGAGTCGCGTATCGAATTTGGTATCAACGTGTAGAATGGGCGTTCAGAAAGCCAATGACGTAAGCATCAAAATGAATTGTGGGAAGAGAATGCAGCGAAAAGGGTAAACCCTGTGCTATGTCCAGACCGATACCGCACCGATACCACATTTTCATGGCCGACCCAGAAGCCAGCCAAGTCTCGTAATGAGATGCGTGCGCACGCGATCAATGACGTCATGCATACATTATCGTTCGCGAAAGGTACCGCTCGCTGGCTATGTGCTGAGTCAAATGATTTGAGCATCCTAAATTCCTATTCCTATTCCTAATGTAACTGTTACATTTCTCATACGTATGTTCTACAATTTAAAATTAAATCAATAAATGGCTGCGCTCATTGACATTAGTATAGAAGCCACCGGCTGTCCTTGCCAATAGGCAATACTGTTCGTTCATAGCATACACTAAACAGAATCGAATCGCGACAGTGACACGGAAATGCGTTTTTTTTTTGTCCGCCCGCTCACTGACATATGCAGCATGCAGTGTACAATAATTGCGCGAGGGGTGTTGGCAAATTCACTTCGATCCAGTCGTTATTTGTTAGGACCCAACGCTAGTATTCTATCGATGGTCATGTGTAACATACTAATACTAGTATTTGACAAATGAAAGTTCAGGTACGGTATGAGCGCAGTCATACATACTTTACTAATACTATATTACTGTTGACGATATTATTATTGCTTCATATTAATTCAATGTGTAGTTGTCTACAGGCACGGAGGCACCACTGGTACAGCTATTCTAATTTTCTTAATTTTGTTTTTGTTTTTCCATCGGACAGTGCCTTTTTTAGACTACAATACATCTGACAGACTTATTTGTGGAAATCTTTGCTTCATGATGAATGATCCACGTGATCTCATTGATGTTGTTGTTTTTTTTTTATGGGGGGGGGGGATTATTGCTTCATATTTATTCAATATGCAGTTGTCTATATGATGACATATAAATGGTACCCTGGGGTACCAAACAAAAATCCGCCATTTTGTTTAATTATTTTATTTTTTTTTAGGGCTGTACCATGGTATAGCGTGCATACAAGCGCGCGCTGCACTGCATGCACAATGCAATATTGTTGTACTTCGAGTGGACACAAGATGGCGCTACACAACGCGGGATACCGGGGTACAACGGTACCCCGGGGTACTGCGTGTGTCATATAGGCACTGGTACATCACTATTCTAATTTTCCTAATGTTTTTGTTTTTCCATCTAACAGTGCCTTGTTTGGACTACAACACATCTACCAGACTTCTTTGTGGGATCTTTGCTTTATGATGAATGATTCACCGTCCACATGATCTTGTTTTGGTTTTTGTTTGTTTGTTTTTTGTTGTTGTTTTTTTTTGGGGGGGGGGAAGGTTCCTTCATATTTATTGAATGTATAGTTGTTTATAGATACAGGGTCTACAGCATTTTTCTAATTTTCCTAATGTTTTTGTTTTTCCATCTGACAGAGCTTTGTTTGGACTACAACACATCTACCAGACTTCATTGTGGGATCTTTGCTTTATGATGAATGATCCACTGGACTGCACAGACCAGGAAGTGGCAGCTATTGTGGTTAGTACAATTTTGTTTTTATAGCTTTCCTTGGCCCATGTTCAGGGAAAACAAAAGTAAACAATTTGTTTGAAAGTGATTTTGCTCTCTACTTACTGCATAAAACTGGCTATTGTGGATAGCAATTTTTGTTCTTCTTATTTCCCCAGGCTGCAATCTGAGATTGAAAATATTTTTGTCGGTGATGTTCTCTCTAGCTTTATCACTAGGATCTACAAGTGCGAGTGTATTGGGGCTGTTGAGTTGCTAATTGTAATACTTTTTTTTCTTTCTTCAAATTGTTGTGATTTGCCGCACTTTGCAAGAAAGGGCAGATGTTATTTTAATCATGCTATAAATATAGAGTTTGCATATTGCAATTATGGACATTTAGTGTATTTTTCTTCTTTTTTTGGCTAGATTGGACAAGTAAAAAATAAAGTTATCTTATATCTTTGCCCAGACAAGTGCTTATTTCAAGCCCCGCACTGAATACATTTTGTTGGTTATGATTATAGATTGCAGTGTTATAAATACAATCTCATACATGTGTGTTTTGTTCTAGTTACGTGGTAAACCTGTCCACCTGAACATTCGTAAATATCCATATATTTAGTCTTGCATGTTCAGATTGTTGTGTACTGTAATTTTGTTATATTGCCTGTTTTTTAATGCCTTTGATGTGTATTATATCTTTTGGGGGTAATTATTAATTACATTTGTTTTTAGTGTTTTTTTGTGTATTTGACGTCATTTATGTCTTTTTTAAAGGCATAATGAACTACCGATTCATTATTCAACTTGATAAAGAAAATACAACCAAGTTACATGTACCTTCATTTCAAGCTTGTTATAATTCCATGAAGTTATAATTGATTTGTAACTTTTAATAGAAAAGAATTGACATTGACATTATTATAATGTTCATGTACCATGCATAATGTACACGTCCTTGTTATGTTTCATCCAGTAATGCATAAAATAATTGCTTTCAATGAACTGTATGGCATGGTTTAGAAATGGCTCATGACTGTTATCTCCAAGAGTAAAACAAGAGAGCTTGGTGGTAATTTATTATGGATACTCAAACTGTATGGACACTTGTGCAGACATCAGACATTACAAGTGTACAATGATGAAACTATGCACGGTCACATGTCTGGCAAAAAGAAGTAGAGGAAGATAGAGATAATAAACTTGGATCTAGATAATAAATTCAGGAGTGTTTATGAGTCAATATGGAAGACATTTTACATCATTTATTGATGAATGGTGACTTGTGATGTATTGGGGAGGAGAGAGAGAGAGAAACTTGTTCTAAATATGTGTCTATATTATATATTGTTTCAAGAAAATGCAAACAAACAACAAGGAAGTGTGGATAAGCGTACATGATATTGTGATGATAGTGTGCAGATGTACATGAGGTAGGTCATGCAGAAACTGCTTCTGGCTACTGAGATGTGGTTCCTTTGAAGGAGTTCCTGTGAATTCTTAGGGTGGAGAGAGTAGAGAACAAATAGACTGGACTGTATTGGACCAAGCTGGCACAAGTAGCTTTGCTTATTTTTCACATCTGGTTAGTTTCCTTATAAATGTTAAAAAAAAAAATAATAATAATTATCAGGCAAAGCCGTTTCCTTGGCCATGTGTTGGGAAAGGAACAACTGGAAGATGTACACTAGATACATTGGAACAGCGAAAAAAATACACGGGGGCGGCGGGCGAATTCGCCCCCGAAATTCCCAAATTCGCCCCCGAAAAAAAAAAAATTCGCCCCCGAAATGTTTATTTTTTAATTTTTAATGTTTTTATTTTCGGGATTTTTCTGTTTGGATTGTGATCAAATGCTTATAAAAATGATCACTTACAGCATTATAGCTTATTAGTAGCCCCTGAAATTCGAAAAAGAGCCCAGAAATTTGTAGCCCCCGAAAGTTGGAAAAGTAGCCCCCGAAAATGGAGCCCCCGAAATAAAAATATAAATTTTTTCGCTGCATTGGAAGATTGTAAGGCAAAAGATCAAGTGGGCAGCAATGCTTGACAATAGGATGGTGGTAGAGAGCAACTGGTATTGCTCCACTTGAGTTGATCAGGCCCTGCAAAAATAGAAAAGACGCCATGTTTATCACCAACACCAGGATCTGACAGAGCATGTGCCAATTGATTGATACATTTACATCATCATTAAAGAGTATACACAGTCAAACAGACCTATTTATTGTAATGTGTCCTGCCGAGTGGAATGTGTCGGTATGGTACCGATCAATTATTCATACTTGTTATATGCTAGTTAATTAAATGTGACTGCATCGTAAAATTTTGGAATACATTGTACGTGCTGAAAAATCGAAAGCTGTTCCATGTTTTTATTGGTAATATGAATACAATGAGAAATGGGAGAACCGCTAGAGTTCTTTTGTGGATTTGGACAATGTTATTGGATCCCTTTGAAGAGGAAGAGTTGTGCTTCCTAATTACACTTTGTTTGACATATTTTGCTTTGGCGGATCTTAAATGTGCTTGAATTCACTACCGGCCCACTGGCCTTGGAGCACACAGTATCAGCTTTGGGCCACCAAAATGTAATTAATGCTTCATTTTATATGCCCAAATGGGCAACTTAATAGGACAGACTTTGAATATAAACTTTTATTTTATTTTGGGCCTCCAGATTCAGGTTTTGGGCTACAAAAACTTAACAAAGTTGTTATTTTACTTGCCCAACTGCCCTGGTCAAAAAGCAGGGCTCTTGATCCCTTTTAAAAGCTTTTCTTTCAGGTGGCCAAAATGTCACATCAGACAGACTCCCATCATTTGTTGTAGATCCAAATTTGTTGGTGGCCAATACAATCTCTAGTGGCCAAATGAAATTTCTGGTGGCATTTGCACCCGGGCCAACCCTTAAAAGTGTTTTTTCTTCTTCTAGTATTGGAACTTTAAATTTCAGATACTGGGCAGCAGTATTCTTTCGTATAATTATGTACAAGGATCAGAATCAATAACCAGACCTATCCTTGTGGCAATGCCACATTCCGCAAATAATTCATTGATTATTTGATTGCATTTTGACACTTGTTCACGTACATACACTGGATAGAGTTGACCCTTTTACTCTATATTATTTATTTTAATTTCAGGGGGAAAAAATGATTTGATATCAGTTTTGTCTTGTCATTGAAATACAAAATATGCATATATACTGTATACATGTTAATATGATCAAGACTCTGGGCTTATTTTATTTATATATACACATTTTAAGTCATGAAATGTATTTTTACACAAGTGTATTCCCTGTTATTTAACCCGTTCAAGATTAGTCCTGATAATACTCAGGCGGTGGTGTGTGTATAGATGGAGATTACATGTATGCCAAAATCAAATCGGCTGCAGACTTCAGTGGGTTAAACTCAACCTGTAAGCCCATCTGTATTCATGTGTAGTGTGTTGGCATCTTAATTGTCTTTAAAAAAATGATAATTACTACCCAGTACTGCTGGTGCAAGTGTTATTTCTCTACATTCAGTCCTTGAAATGTGGTTTTACTTCATACATTAACCAATTCCCTGCAAGATGTTGCAATGCCCATTGAGTTAAAATGCAAGAACCGCCAGGTTCATGTAGCCAATGGGTTAACCTGTTCCCTTCTAGATGTTGCAATCCCATACAGTACCCACCAGGTTCCCCTGTAATGGGTAATAGTCTGTTCCCAACTAGATGTTGCAATCCCCTTAGACTTGATATATGACCCACCAGGTTCCCATAGGCAGTGGGTTAAAACTGCAAGTAGATCTGTAGTTAATACTGGTATTTTGTCTGGGATGATGGAAGCTTTTAGTTACCATAACAACCACATAAACATTGAATTGGTGTGTGAGATGTGTTGATAAAACTGAATACATATTTGCAGATGTATAGCTCTGTTCACAGGTAAAGTGATGTAGCTGACTCAAGTGATTACCACAGGGTAGCTTCATAGAGCCTTGCATGTTTTAAAGGGATATATCATTGTGCAAATCCACAAATCTTACTTGAAACTCTAGTGGTTTTCTCAAACCTATTTGTATTCATATTACCGATAGATGCAGTGAACAGGTTTTGGTTTTTTGAATTTCCATTTCGTTAAAAAGATATTTACGATTGAAGTGTTTGGATTTTTGATTATCCACTGGAAAGGTATTGATGCACTCGCAAATGTTTGACGCTTACAGAACGAAAGGCCTTGTTACTGTTAGCTTCCGTAAGTTTTGGGGATTAATTGCATCAATTGTTAATGAATTACAGAACCCTTTTCAAAGTGTTAGACATCTTTTCAATATAATATTATAGTACTTAAACAAATAAATGGTCCGTGTTCTTTGCCTGGTGGTCCCCTTTAAAGCCTGAGTGCAAACAAAGCCATAGAGAGACTCTTATCATTACCAGCACCAACTGCTCTCATGCAATATTCATAGCAAACAATATTGATTGAAAGGCTTCTCTGTAGTATGTACACACATACACATGTAGGCCTATTCTACAGCTAACCTAATGTCACAGATGTACATGTATAATTTATGGGACAACCTACAAAATGTACAAACTACATTATAACAGTAAACTAATTGACAATGAATAGAGAGAGTCAATTTATATTTATTTTTTAAGTACTCTGTATTATAAGATTTATACAATTTCAGTGATGACAATGATAATGATAATAATAAAGCTGCTTTATATTTCATAATCTCAATATATTTACTGTAAGTATTAAGGGAAAACGTTATTGCTATGCTACATGAATCATGGTGGTGTATAATGTATACAAAATGATGCGTCTCCTTAATAATTTGTATGCATTTTTGGCGTTTTAGTACATGATCGTGTGCTCTGAGAGTATAAATGCATAATTTGTATTATTTGTGTACCTGTAATTAATACATACAATTTTGCTTGAACATTTATAAAATAGGCATGCAAATTATTCATTTCATTTCTAACATTGTTTATTGGAATGCCTTTGTTTTTATTTTTCATATAGGTGAATGATGCTGAAGTTATAATATTTGAATTTGTGTACCACAGTGACCGATCAAAACCATAACAATCCTGCATGTACACAGACTTCTTTCCCCATGCCCAATAACGAACGATCCCTCCATTTTTTTCCCCCACCCCACCCATCATTGCGCTCCGTCTATCGTGGCCGCCCTCCACGAATGAATTGCCGCTCCCAACGTATTCAAATTTGCATGACAAATTGAACCCCTTGTGGGTTGCAATTTTTTGGTGCGTATGATTCGTGTATTTTGAATTCCTACTCCTGTGACGGCCTATTAAACGTCCCTAACTTGAACGTGTGAACTACTTTGTAATCCTGTGATGGTTCTCTACGGTTTGATAAACGTCTTTAACTTTGACTGTGTGAACTAATTCTTTGATTTCTTTCTCCTATTTGCAAATCATTTTGACGTCTTGTGACTGATTATTTTGTTGTGACCAACCTCCTTCGATGGCCTCTTACACATTTAAAACTTTTCCTCCCTCCAAAACTTGATTTGTAAATATCCCACTAATCATTATGTCTTTCTGTGAATAAACGTTTTGCTGTGATTGGTTGATATTTTGTCATGTAACTTCACACTTACAAAAATGATGAACTATTTATAACTTGAATGTGTAAACTAATTATTTTCCCGCTTTATTGAATCATAAATATCTGCTAATCATCATCATCTGTGAATACACATTTTGCTGTGATTGGTTGATATTGTGTCATGAATGTAACTTCACTCATAAATCTGATGAACTATTACATGTCTTTAACTTGAATGTATAAACTAATTCTTTTTCTTAACTCTCTTATTCTGTTATTTCATCATTTGTTGTGATTTATGAATATTTTGTGATGTAACTTTGCATTGTTACAACTGATATGTGTGTCAATTCTTTCCTCTATACTCACGTCATAATTTAAATGCGAATTTCTTGTCTTCCCATAAATGAATGTTTTGTTGTGATCTTATAATGGCCTATTAAACGTTGTCAACTAATTATTTCCCCCTTAAAACTTGATTTGGTTATTTTTCTGTGATTAATTGATATTGTGTGACATACATTAACTACACATTTAATACAACTGACTCACTAATCTATGACACAATGAAAACTCAATGATATACATTTTTAAATATGTTTACTATACATTTAAATACACAAATGTAAACAAATTTGTTTGGACTATTCATCTTTATGCTATAATTCCCCCCTTTAAAATGGTGGAATCTTCATGGAAAATTATATTGTGGTTGCACCTTTGTCAAATTGTTTGTAATTTATTGATGATCAATAAACTGAAATTCTATCTACTTTCTCCTACGATGTACATTGTACCTCTTTTATGCATAATGCCCCTGTACATAATATGCATTATGCACTTATCTTATATACTCTGTGTGATTCATGCTGTATATTGTGTGCTGTGTTTACTCTATACTCCTGACATTTACCTCATAATTTGCATTTGTTTCAATTCTGATCTGTCTAACTGGGCTTTGATTGGTTTTAAATTGAAATCTCTGACTGTACTGGCATTCGCACATGTGCTGACTGCCATGGCTAACTTGAGTGTGTTTATTTCATGCATCACACACTATACACATGTACATGTGTTCTGTGTACTTCTACATGTATTGACAAATGACCACATAAAATCAACTGTTTTTCTTAATTTTGGACAATGTAATTTGTTCTTCACAACCATGGATTTATATTTGGACACATTTCTCTAAATTGTGCATTCTTCACACATTTTTGGGGGTACAAAAATAAATTGGGCAATAATATTTCACCTTATTATTCATACAAACACACAACATTCCGCATCACTATTGTTTTACATGTAATTGTACAATAAATGTATCTCTTTTTATATAATTAAACTCTCTTCTTGTAACTCCCATCTATATCTTACAATTCAATGTATTTTACTTTTTTACTTTTTTTATTTCAATTCGATCTCTTGAACTTCTTTGCTGTCTTTGACGATCAATATGCTGTCCTTAAAATGTACTGCTATATTAATTACATTTACACCTCTAAAAATCATGATCCAATCATGTAACCCATTTATTAATCACATAAATCATGACTTAATATGTTCATACTGAACCGACATTGACAACAATGTCAATCTCAATGTCATTGTGGTGAATGCCATTGTCATTGTCAATGTCACTGTCAATGTCAACATGATTGTGTGACTTTGATGTGTATTTCAATGGTACAGAGCGGACTGTATCGCTTACGATCTAGGAGCCGACCTGAAATCAGTACTTTTTCCACCCAAGGTAACTCATTTAATTAAAAGATTATTGTTTAACCCTGTTAGGACTGGTCCTGAAAATACTCTGGGCCCGGGGGCTCGATTACGGACCAGCGACATTTACCATGGTAATTAGCATTATTGGCTCTAACTCATCAATGTCAATATGCTAGAATAGCATAATAATACAAAAGAATGTAGCAGAACACACCTACCTCCCTAACTCATTCAGCAGTAACAGATTACCCAAGCATATCTAGAGATCAGTGGAACTAGGGCTGGTCCTGGGACATGATAGAGCTCTTGCCCCCTGGATTGGGTATTTCCTGAATACATTTTATAGGAAGATCAGTCAGTTCTGGGCCCAGTTGCAGAAAGAGTTGCAATCGATTGTAAAATTGCATTTCATCGCAAGTCAGAACGTGCATTGAATGCGCAAAACTGATTGGCTCAAACGTGCATATTTTCTGACTTACAATCAATTGCAACTTTACAATCGATCATAACCCTTTCTGCAATGGGGCCCTGAACGGGTTGAAGGGAAAAAACTTTTGGAAAAAATTAAACACTAAAACCAACCGAGCTGTGGTTTTGATTAAATTTATAAACTGAAAAGCAGTTATGATAGCAATAATAATAGTCCATTTTATATATGAACTTTATCACATTCATATCATATCGTACACTGTACAGCTCAATTTTAGTCGTACCAAGGAGGTATTAGAAAGGATCAATACCTCCTTGGTCGTAAGATGTACGAGATGGTATCAAAATGGCAAAACAAGTTGTAAATGTGAAGATAGATCATAGCAATTTATTACATTTGACTCCTTTTAAGTTTTAACCCATTTAAGACTGGTATTCATTTTTGGTATTTCACACATTATCCATTGACCTCATCACAGTTATTTTCGGGACCAGTCCTGAATGGGTTAATGTCAAACAAAGGGCATGAAAAAATACCTGTCATTTATAAGCCCTGATAGATCTTTAACAGTCAGTGAAAATGGTCATTGCTATGGTCATGAGATTAGTGTCCCTAGTTATAACAGAATGGAAGGCCAACTGTGCCTATAAAATACCCAAGTCTAAAGATGTATCTAGATCTGTATAATTATAGATATATATAATTATTTGAATACATGTATTTCAGACAGTGACACTTACAAATTGTTGCATGTAGATATGATTAAAAGCAGCCAAATGCCATATTGCATACAATATTAAAACAGTAAAAATACAATACTGTATGAATTTGGTATTCTTTATTTTGATTTTTTGGGGGTAAATATGTTTGATAGCAGATGATCACCACTTTTTTGTTTGCACGTAACATTCATTATTGCTTGAACAAAGTAGACAATATCTTGCCATTTATTGTGGTAAAAATGTGATTCTGTATTGATACATTACCACATTACATATTGTATGCTGTGAGAGTGTCTTCTATACATGGTTCTAGCATTTTTTTTCAAGCACAAGTTGTACTAATCATGAGCATTTCACCCACATAACTAATATGCAGAAGATTTCATCTCGTTAGTATGAATGCACTTTATCAATTTGTAAGCTCTGTGGTTCATTTGGACTGGTATACATGTAGTGAATTTGGTATATGGGACTTATGTATTTTTGTCAAAATAGATTTGCAAATGCATCAAATTGTATACACACAATATCCTATTAACAGGCAGTAGCTTAGCTAATGGGAGGGGGGGGGGGGGGGGGTCACATGTTCCCTAAATAATTTGAGCAACTTTGATCAAATAAATAAGGGTAACATTCTTTAAAACAATGAAAAACTAAAACAAAAAATAAATCATGTGCCCCTATCAATTGGACAACACTATGCAGCTTGTGTCTGTATGGAAGGTGGATTTACAAAATTGTATTTATACCACTAATGATAATAGGTTTGATATAGTATCAGATTGAAACATACTGATAATAATGATGAGCAGTAATGATACAAATGAAAGATGCACTTTGTATAGTTTGTTTTGGAGTGCTTGCTGTGTTTGCAATCAATTTGGCTCCATATTGATAAATGCAATACTGCCCTCTTGTGCTTATACAGTGTACAAGTAAGATCCAGAAGAGGTGTATGATGGATGGAAACTAGCTGCTTGGTCTTCACCCATTTGGTTTACTCACATTTGAATGCAATACTGCCCTCTTGTGCTTATACAGTGTACAAGTAAGATCCAGAAGAGGTGTATGATGGATGGAAACTAGCTGCTTGGTCTTCACCCATTTTGTCTACTCACATTTGAATGCAATACTGCCCTCTTGTGTTTTGACAGTGTACAAGTAAGATCTAGAAGAGATGTATTTTGGTCTACTCATATTTGTCTTCCAGCAAAATCTGAATTCAGTGGCTTAGCCTTAGGATAAGGATTAGGGGTTAGGATTACGTTTATGGGTTGGGATTAGAGTTGGGGTTAAATTACCATTTGGGGGAATAGAGGTTTCAGGCATCATGCAATATATTATAGAGAAATAAGACGCAGACCCATTTTGTCTATTCCAATTTCCAATTTGTCTTCTAGCAAAAATCTGAATTCATAGGCTTAGGAACACGATTAAGGGTTAGGATTGAGTTTAAGAGTTGGTATTAGAGTTAGGTTAAAGGTGGGGGTTAAGTTTCCAATTGGGGGGGGGGGGGGTAGAGGTTTCAGGCATCATGCAATAGAGAAATAAGACATGGACCCATTTGGTCTACTCCAATTTGTCTTCACAAAAAAAAATCAGAAGTCGGAGGCTTAGGATGATTAAGATAATGAGTTAGGATTCAGTTTAGGGGCCATGATTAGGGTTAGGGTTAGGGGTTAAGTTTTGATTGGTGTATTTGGGGGACGTAAAATAATTTTTTGACGGGGTGTGCCGCACGGAAATATGAAATAGGGGTCTTAAGAGCTGACTACAAGCACAAAATATAGGGTTTTTGGAGCTACAAAAACCCTTAAACGGGAGTTAAGGGGAATTAGGAGCAGAATAAAACTACCAAATACGGGCAAAATACATGAACTTGGAGCTACCAAAGACCTACGGAAACCCTCAAATGGTGGTCAAGGAGCTGACTAGAAGAAGAATAATGGACTTGAGGCTACTCAACTACCTAGGCAAGTCGTTCCGGGGGTCTATGGAGCGGCAATTTTTGAAAATTGGGTATCTTTAGAGCGGCAATTGGGTGTGAAAACGGGGTTCTTTTAAGCGGCACATACCTGTCTTACATTATACCTGAGTGCCCCCCCCCCCCCCGGGGTTCACCTTACACGAGCTATATGCTGGCGCAGCATAATATTATCGCATGCCGTGTTCCGAAAAAGCGCGCGTTACACTCTGCTTTAGCCGGGACAAGATAACGACCTTTGACCATTTTCATCAGTATTTTTCACCCGAACCATTTCATGCTGCCCGTTTCAACGGAGTGACACCAATAGAAAGATAATTTCTCCTACTCTATAGTAGGAGAATTTAATCGCCTATTTCTCTTCTTTTCATCGCCTATTCTATAATCCTCTGTACCATTCATAGTGGCCGTTTCATCCGATGAAAAGTCTGCCAGCATGAAAACGACATAAGACATCTATCAAGACTAAATGGGTGTAGACCAAGTGATCGCAAACAGAAAGGATATGAATGGCATTGTGTGTATCATCAGTTGCATTAATAAATAATCAATAAATACATAATAATAATGGTTTATTTACCCAGGGTATCCACTTAAGTGACGAACTCTGCTCTTCCAGGGTGTCCTGTATACAATTAATGTTATTATTACCCCACACCATTCTATGCCGAGTGCCTGGCTAGAAGGCAGTATACGAGGCTCCACACTTAC
Organism: Echinarachnius parma; assembly: GCA_037951105.1. Lineage (NCBI taxonomy): Eukaryota > Metazoa > Echinodermata > Echinoidea > Clypeasteroida > Echinarachniidae > Echinarachnius > Echinarachnius parma. The sequence continues at coordinate 196,174 of JBAMJV010003857.1, read as the reverse complement.
ATTTTTTGTCAGTGGCCCGGTCGGGCCAGGAAAATGATTTCTTCCCCTTTTCTGGTGGACCGAAAGAAAACATTTGCTGGCCCGAAAATTTAATTTCATGAATAACCCTTTTACTAGGGTTAGTTACTATTCAAAATATCACTCTTACCTGATCAAACCAGTGATTATAAATGAAGCATGACATGGAAGAAAACAAGATTTTCAAATTTTGTCAATGTAGGGTTTACAATCTGCTTGCCCGATCGGGCCACCAAAATATGACTTTTTACATTTTTGCTGGCCCGAAGTGCAATTTTACTGGCCCCGGGCCAGCGGGCCACTGCGAGTGAATAACCTGCAGTATACATTGTTTGAATAGTCTTTGTAATGACTCGGCCGGGGATCAAACCCATGACCTCCCGTGCATCAGGAGGCTGGAATAAAAAAATTAAAATACTTCAATAGTAAAAGGTTTATGTAGTTTGTTCAAGTACAAAGGTTAAAGGGATCTAGTAACTTTGTTGACATGTGCAAAAAGTGATGAAGGGTTGATGCAATGTATATTGTTGTTATCTCATATGTCCACAGGGTATTGTGTGAAAATTTCAAGTCAAATGGACATTGCATGGCCAAGTAATGAGCGAAAATGCAAAGTGATATTGACTGACTCACTGCACTCACTTTGTACAGTACTTTGTACGGTAAGAAAAACTCCGGGGGAGTTTTTCTTATCTGAATATTTCAATCGTACATATCTTTGTAACGAAAAGGGAAATTTGAAAAACCGAAACCGGTCCCATGATTCTATTGTTAATACGAATACAACAAGGTATGATGGAACCGCTAGAATTAAAATTTTATTTTGAGGATTTGGACAATGTTAATAAGTCCCTTTAACACAATTCTAACAAAATAATACACTTATCATACAATAAATGTTGATAAAAATGAAAAGATACTGTATTTTTAAATTCTTAAAAATAAATGATTAACCTTCCATAAGCTAATGATTAACACAAAATGTACCAACATGAAAACAAATGCTGTAATTGTTATGTCATGATTACACATATTTTTTTTTTTTATTCCTTACATATTTATAACCATTTTCAATGATTTGGCAAGAATTCATCTAATAAATGTATTGTCATGTCTAAACAAAAAAAAGAATAGGTTTCAAAGAAGGAAGAGCGTACATATCCTGTACTGGTAATGTGCTTTTATTATACACCTTTGTTGACATTCTACAGATCAAATAGACAGGAGACTTGCTAACAAATAAACCACAACCACACATTGCACATAATGCAATTGCTTTAATACATTGCTTCACGATAGCATGTAGATAATGGGCTCAGATTTAACACCAGGTTTAGATTTAATAACCAGTTTATCTGTTTCTCAAGTGTTTTATATGTATGTGTGCTTTGATTAGGTTGCTGGGTTGTAGCTAAGGGGGAGGGGGAGGGGGGGGGGGGGGGGCAAGGGGGCAAAGCCATAGTGTGAGGATTCTATTAGGAGGCTTTTTTCATTGGAATAACAGTTGTTACCTAAAGGGGGCGCCCTTCAGACACCTAGGAGAAAACTCTCAACAAAAACTTTATTTACACTTTAAAGTGATCGGTTATAAATTTTGTCAAGTTAGGGTTTATGTGGTAAAATATGAACCATAACATTGTACATTGTACATTGTACAAAGATAAGGAAAAATTTGATGCACCACAGATAAGATTGGGTGAAGAGTTCACAGCCTGAGCCTGAGTCTTGTAGCTAGCCGATCAGCTAGCCGATCAGCCACACACGGCGGGGTTTGCGTGTGTTTTGCATATTATATATACTGTACGAACGAACACTTCCAATTCCAACTGTCATAAGATTTCAATTTGAATTCTAGATTAATCTACACAAACAAACAAACAAACAAACAAACAACACATGGTGGGGCAGCTATTAAAGTGGAGGACACTGTTTTTCGCCTGCACAACACTTTTTAAAAGTGAAAAACAGGAATGATAATACTCAGGCAAAATACCTCGGCCCACCCCCTGGCACACTGCAGAAATTAATTTTTAATTTTAGGGGGCTACTTTTCCAATCTGATGGATATCCAGAAAAATGGTAATTTAAGGGCTACCTACTGATTTCAGTGGGCTATTTTGAAAATTAGGGGGCAAAATCGCCCTCAGCCCCCATATATGCCTGTAGCCTCAGGGATCGGAAAACATTTAAATATATTTTGGGAGGCTACTTTTAAAACTTGCCTGCATGAAAACAGCACACATTTCTTTTGCATATTTAGCACTGTGCAAATTTACATTTCGGGGGCATTTCGGGGGGCTAAATCGCCCTTAGCCCCCATCTATTCATTTTTTACTGGTATGCCAATTGGATGAATACATACATGTATGCATAAACTAATTAATGGTTTTTATATGGCTTCCCCCTTCAATATGGAGATGGGTAACTTATTTCATCTTAGTTTAGAGTTAATTGATAATGAAATGGGCATTGCATAACAAAGTCCAAAGTTCTCAGACATTTGCATTCATACATACATGCACGTGTATTTACGCTCAGTCATCCTGTAGTATGCTATCAGAAGTTATTATTTGAATAAAGCTCATTCAGAGAGCTACAAACTTGTTTAAATGAGTCATTTAGTGAAGTGTAACCCATAGATTACTCAACAGTCACCTCTATTTAAGACATGTAGCATAGTGGTATGGATGTATGTAAACTGGATTGACATTGCACATTTAGTACATATGTTGGATTAAATCAAGGATTATTTCAACTAATTTTTGCTATCAGAAGTTATTATTTGATACAAGCTTGTTCAAAGTGCTACAAAATTGTTATGGAATGCACCCCATGAATTAAGCGATGCTCCAGTCATTTATAGCATCATGGTATGGATATGGATTTCAACTGGATTAAATCAAGGATAAATCAGGATTTGACTTTATTGATACATACTGGATTTACATCAAGGACATTTTATTTTGAAGCTTCTTTTGCATGTTTGATTATTTAAAGATCGCTCCTCATTTAAGCATTTTTCTCCAGTTTGTGTCATTTATTTAGCCATACATAGGGCATTTTGTATGTTTGGTATAAATTTAATGGGCTTTTTAAAGATGTGAAAAATCTCCCCTTCCCCGGGGATCCCCACTTCGAATCCTACCATAGGACAAGGCGTCTTTTATCATGCAATAAATTTGAGCTAACACACATTGTGTGTGTAAACGTACCTCTGCAGGGTAGAAATCATGGAAAACTCTGTCCCTCGGGTAGGACGATCAATGAAGGTCCTGTGCATGAGACAGTCACATCTCATGCACAGAAAAGAACTTAGTCTACTTATTGAAAAGGATATAAGGATATGGTGTTAACCCCATCTAGACTAGTACCACATCCTGCACATCACAACCAAATTCAAGTGACAGAAAAATGAGCAAGTTGATTGTGGTCACTATACGGAAGAAGCAGAAGAAGATTACTCTTAGTTTTATTCACATAGTACCAATCGATTATGATGATGTCTTAAATTTCCATTTCCCCAAATCCAAACATGACCCTGAACCTAACCCTAACCCTACTCTGAGCCACCAACCCTAAGCCCCTTACTTCTGAATTTGCTAGTAGACTAATCTGCAAACTTAGTTTGTACATTTGTGCGATTTTATGCTGGCAGTAACACCACCATCTTTTAAAATCTTCTACATACTACTGCCCATGTCGCATCTGAGTAATTCCCACACATGCACAACTTTCTTTTTATTTGACCGACCATGTTTGTTGTTTTCAGTAGAGGATGGGATCTTTATAACCATTTATTACAATGTCTGAGAATTGTAAATATATAAAAATTAACAAAATAAATAAAAGACAAAACTAGCTCTTGTGAGCACCAAAATAGCCCTCTTGAACATTTTCACAGGGCAATTTTTTTCTCTAAAGTGTAAAAATAACCCTTGTGAACAAAATATGATTACACTGTACTGAGACAGTTCCTTAGATTTGTTTGCTTTTTTCTCTTCCTGTTTGAGAATGGAAAACAAAACCTGAAGTAAGAACCAAGACACCAGTTTCCTTCCTCTTGTGTATCAGTAACATCTATAAGAAACACTGCCCCATGCTTTGCTTTTTAATGCAAATCATTAAAGTGATCCATTAACTTTGTCAAATTCAACCAAAATCACATGGAGCTTTCACACTTTTCTTCTACCTTGTTGTTTGGCTTGAATAAATGGTATCAGAAGAATAAAATGAGTTTTTATTTGTAAAGTGTCTCTTAATTATAGAGATATTTAAGATTGAACTGAAAAATGTCCAGAATGTTTTTTAATTGTAGTAAAAAGAATCAGAATTTTGATACTTCACACGAACGATCAGGGATAAAAACTAATATAAATTATCACCTTTTCACATGGTAAATGTTGTTCCTTTCCTATGAAAATATCACATATTTGTACAATGATATTGGTATATATGATTGAAGACTCAAACATACCATTTAACAAAAATCTTATAAAATTATAATGGATCACTTGAATGAAATACCTGAAAATTTGAAGAAAAAAACTATAACAGAAGTTTCTGAGCATAATGAAAGCAGAGAGTTTGAGCAAAGTGCAATAATTACATACATTTCCTAACTACTCAGTAAAACAAGTGCAAAGTACAAGTACAAAATATATTGCATAGTAGACATTACACAATATTCTAAAAAGAAAAAAGAAAAAGGGAACAATATCAACAAAATTAATAACAATGTCATAGAAGTACCATCAGAATGAATCGTAGGCCTATCATGTTTCATCTCTTCCACCAGTCATTACATTTTAATTACAATGCAGTATTGGCGTTACTTTCACTGACTCTAATCTAGCTACCATGAAGTTTTATACAGGATTTTTAAGTGATCAACTATATTACCTGTATTATTCGGTACATGTACACGATTTTTGAGTGATGGACTAGAAATTATCTATACCATTAGATGTATTTTCAGTCAATTAACACAATCATGTGGAAGGGTACTTTGGTGGATTGCCGATTGTCATAGAGTTTAGTTAACTAACCAACATTTGCTGTGCTTTTATCATGCTTTTTGATTGTGATTAACACCTAGTTAAGATTTAACAGAGTGTGATTTCCATCGATGGTGTGATTTGTAACTGGTGATTAGGATTGAGAGCAGTGTAGATTTCACCCACAACTTGACGTTTATAATTAGAATCGATTTGATGAGTAGTTTTTAACGTTGTAGCTTTAACAAGGATGTTTCTTGCACTTGGCGTTTTCACGATCGCTTTTGAAATACTAAATTTTGATAAATGCGTGAGTGGTTTCCACTATCAATGTGATTAATAACTTCAAACAATGAATTATCCCAAAGCATTTTTTAAATGAACCATTGGACTATTCACCTTTGAAGAAACAAACAAGGAATTTTCTAATCACTGTTCACTGTTGACATTGGCTCCACATGGACTTATTTTGATTCAGTTTAACTTTTAGTTTACACTATTTTTGCAGTGATATTATTTCTGAGTTGGGACTAATTAATTGAGGCTCTGTTTTCACCAGCATTTTTAACACTGTACAAGGATTGTTCGTGTGCATTTTCACCATTGGCTTGACGTAACCTTTTAACATGTATGGGTTTGTTCACAAAGTGTTTGATTGTTTAACTTTTCCTGACAATTCATCAGAGTGCGGTCATCATCAATGGTGTGGTATTTCATGAGTAACTCTTAATTCATCTGAATAAGTTTTCACCAGTCAATTGGAACATTAACATTTTTAACAAGGATTTTTATCAAAGTGGATTTGCTGTGACGCTCAAGTGTTTGGAGTGTTGTGGGGGACAATTTTCATGCTACCTTGAAGAGTAGCTGATTTGAATGCTCTAACTCTTCGCTGATCCCTCATTGTGTAATCCCTCTGGCATGATCCGCACAGCATGGATGCGGAATCCGCGGGGCAGCGAAAGTGGGGAGGAGCTGCAGAGTCCCATCAACCACCTGGCGGAGTGGAGGGAGCGACTCGAAAAACTAGAAAACCTCTCCCCCGACGAGGGTAAGACACCGCTGCTTAGCAAATGTATATTTGAATGAGAATAAGAATAATTGTATATTTATAACGTGCCAACATCTGTCAGTGGACACTCGTGGCGGACACTTATCATAATTACCCCTGGTCATCAGGTTCAGGTTTTGGTTGAATTTGGTGTCCCCTAACAAAGAAATACATGACAAATGTTGTTATATTTTGTTGCCCAATCAGACAAGCAGAATTGATGAAATGGTTGTGGCCTAGAGCTAACTTGAAGTGGCCCTGGACCAGCAGGCCTGGGCTAATTTTGAGCCAGGGCTTAATATGAAATATCTATTTTTATGAGAACTGTTAGTGTTGTATAGTAGGCTATGGGATTGAGTTTCTTCCATCTTTTATAGAAGTCATGGCCCTGTTTCATGAAAGGGTCTTATCTCTGTACGTACCCAACCTTGGTATAAACATCATCGTACTACCCCTTTAATATATATTGTCGGATTTGTGATTTCAAAGTCGTGCGAAAGAAGGATTTCTCTATAGATGAATTTATTAAATGAAGATAAGGCAAAATCATTCTTCTTGAGAAACAACATTCTTGTAAAAGAGAAGACTGTAATATCATTTTCACGTATTCTATAAAATGAAAGGTAATGAATTATTGGTAACCACAGATCTGCCTATGTCAGAAAATGTATTAGCAGTGGGTATATATTGTAATATTGTAGAGTGCATGTATGTAATGATCATCAGGGACACAAGATTCTTTCTGTAAACCACATGCAATCAAACTGGCATTAATTTATTAAAATTCCAATGAGTATTTTTTTTGTGGTTTTGAGGATTTTCAGAGTACTCATTTTTTTTAAAAGTTTTACATTGCCCTTAAAGGTACAATCAAACCTATGAATATTCCCTATTAAGGGAATCAAGAACATTGACCACTGTAGGCAGTTGACCTCAATAGACAGGTTAACTTTGCTTTTCTCTGCAGGGGATCATTTTTGGTGGCCACAGTAGGCAGGTTGGCTGCTATAGACAGTTGGCTCTTATGTCAAGTTTGACTGTACTTGTCTTGGTATTAAAGGGATCTAGTAACTTTGTTGAGATGTGCAAAAACTGATGAATGGTTGATGCAATGTATATTGTTGTTATCTCATATGTCCACAGGGTATTGTGTGAAAATTTCAAGTCAAATGGACAATGTATGGCCAAGTAATGAGCGAAAATGCAAAGTGATATTGGGTGATATTCACCAACTCACTGCATTCACTTTGTACAGGGATGAAAATCTCGCCCGGAGATTTTCTTATCTGAATACTTCAATCATACATATCTTTGTAATGAAAGGGAAATTTGAAAAACCGAAAGCTGTCCCATGATTTTATTGTTAATACGAATACAACAAGGTATAAAGGAACCACTAGAATTAAAATTTTATTTTGAGGATTTGGACAATGTTACTAAGTCCCTTTAAACATTGTCAGAATCTTGGCCAAAATGATTCCATTTGTCATTTTGTTTTCCCTGAATATTCTGCAAGCACAGATAATGAAACTGATTTACTAATTTCCTGTCATTTTGCATGAATGTATTAAATAATATATCCTGCTTGGAATAATTGTTGTTGGCATGCTCGTTCAGTGTATGGTTCCTCCCAACCTTTATATGTGCAAATTTCCATGATCTCATGCATGTTTCATATATATTACTATTTGTTTAATTTCTTAACAATAACAGATAACTGATATGATGTACTGTATGGTTTTGGTATATATTTGTTTTTATTTATGTGTTTTGTTTTTCTCAATCAGAACAATAAAATAAAACAAACTTACATGTAAATATGTATCATGGTTCTTGTTAAAGTTTAATTAGAATTAAATGGATAACGTGAAAATAATTCTAATTCCACATTTCAGCTAAGAACGACTCCAAATAACCAATGTAACTATGTAAGGTCAATGTATCTATCCATTTATAAGTAGCATAGACGATAGAAGAGAGTTCCAGTCAAGTGAAACTCCATGGCCCCGTTGCAGAAAGACAATCGATTGTAAGTTACAATTAATTGCAAGTCAGAACATGTGCGCGTTTCAACCAATCAGATTTGCCCATTTAGAACACATGACCTGAATTACAATTAATTGTAACTTACAATCAATTGTGTCTCTTTCTGCAATGGGGCCCAGGCCTGATTATGAATTTCAGGTGCACATTGTACTTGAAATCGAACCCAACTGAACTTGTAAGCAACACTTGTATGCGATTGTTTGCATAATTTCATTGTTTCATGTTGGCTGTTTGGCAGCTAGTTCCAATGTAAATCATATTTTGAACTCTACTGAAGTGCATGTATTTATACAGTTGATCCAAAAAGCACTGGGATATGTATACGTACATCGTCGCTGGGCAATTAAAAGGACAAATTGACGGTATCGATAGCAAAAAACGATACTTACTTTTTTGGAAGAAACAACATTTTGACATTTTTGGCAATTATATTTTTCAAATGCCAAATCCAGTAATCTTGTTTAGTGAAACAGTAATGTAGGCTATAAAGCGATCAAGTCGTTTAATTTGGCCTACGCTCAGTTCTTTTTAACGGAGTTATTTACGCATTTCTGAATTTGCCCTTTTTACATGCACTATATCGCGTCGATATTGGGCATGAAAAAGGACAAAACGCGAATTGCCTTTTTACGCGCATTGATAATGCACAGGCAATGCGCGCGACTTGGCGCAATAATGGGCAGCTAAAAGGGCAAATCCATTTTTGTCCTTTTTATTGCCCATATCATATGCGCGTTTAGTCGTGTATGCCAAACATGCAAGGGTTATTTCGTAGTCACTTGAATTAAAATTGGTTAAACTTGTGGCCGTACGCATGTGCGGATATTGTGATCAATGCTAAATTCTTACGGAAGAGTAGTAAAATAACACATTTCATTCGTTATACATTGATTTTTAGCCAAAAAACACCTCTCGGCAGTTCGTGAAAACGATTTTGTCCTTTTTGTTGCCCAAATACGTGCAATTTTGTCATTTTGTCCTTTTGTTATTTTTAATTTTCTCAAAAAGTGGGGCACATATGGGAATTCTAAACATATCATTGGTTAGGTTTTAAAGAACTCTATCTGAAAATGAAATAAAAACAAAATCGATATTTGACGATAATATCGGCCATTTTGCCCTTTTTATTGCCCAGCGACGACATGATTAATAGCATTCCATAAAATGCTTTAAGGTCTTTAAATGGTACCACCACCCAAAAATAATATTCTTATAAATGAAAGGTAACATCTTTAGTATTCCATTCCATCAACAAGTTCACAAAAATATGTTTCCAGAAAAAAATATATAATTGGAAAAAGCATCACCATTCTAAAGCATGCGTTCATGGGTCTGCATGTACGAGACTACTTTGTCCAGAGCGAACGAATCGCCCGAGATTCTATTGTCTCCAAACGTACGCGTGAATAGCATTGGCGCACTCGCAAATGTTTGGCCCGTACGGAACCAGGAAATAGTAGTGGTTCCGTAAGTGGTGGAAATTAATTGCTTTGTTTATGAATTCGGCCAAATAAAAAAAACAAACATGTTTAGCGTCCTGCTCTTTTGAAAAAAGGAAGGAGGAGGCCCTTTTTTTTTTTTTTTTTTTTTTTTTTCAAAATGGCCGACTTTTTTCAAAATGGCCTACTTTTTTCAAAATGGCCAACTTTTTCAAAATGGCCGACTGACCCATTTATCCAAAATAACGAATGAGTCTATATAAAAAGTACGATCTTTTTCAAAATCATTTTTTCCCCAAAAAAAATCACGAAATTTACATTTTTAAAAATTTTTAAATTTTTTTAAAAACATTTTTCACAAAAAAACAAACAAAAAAAAAGCAGGCGGCCTCCAAAAAGGAAGCGGGCGGGGACGCTAAACATGTTTTTGTTTTTTTTTGGCCTTACACAACCCTTTGCAAAATGTTGGGTATCTACATGTATTTGATATCACAAAACGGTACCAAAACATATAATTATGTGTTGTTCTTTGCCTGGTGGTCCCCTTTAAGATACCATCAGTTGTAATTATTGTCAAAGAAAGGAAAACATTGAACAAAAGTACTATTCATTACCAGACAATAACAATTGTGATTTAATGATAACCGTGCATCACGGGCGTCGATCTGTCATTGATACCCATTGATCAGGGGGGGATGATCCATTCATCCATCCCCCCCTGATGAATGGGTATTACGTAAGTATCGACGCCCATGCTGTGCATGGTCTTGTTGCAGGTTCTAATGTACTCGTCAGTCCAAGTCCACGGTGAGGATGCTAACAGTGCATCAAAAGGGATGACATACTCATTTGCACATGATTGCCAGCATTCCATTAAAAGATACCATAAATTACTTGTCGCTGAAAAATTCAATTACATGATGACACCCCCTGTGGTTTAGTTGTGCAGGTTCCAATGTAAATCGTCAGTCGAACTCTTCTTACAGGTCGTCGGTTCAATTCCCCGGTGGTGAAGCACACACATAACACGAAGCAGAAGGGATGATGTATGTAAATCTTCAGTCTAATTTTTCAGGCGGGGTGCTTACAATGAAATGAACATTAACAAGATACTTAAATGCGTTACGTGACAGGTACCTATAGCCGGTATTTGTAACGGTGGCTTGTCATAGCCAGGAAGATTTAGGAGGTCAACATGGCTTTGCTTTAACCAGAATATTGGTGTTTTTTATTTAATTATGTCAGTGATTTTGAAAAACAGTTACGACACCTGTGGTTTTGTTGCAGGGTCCAATGTAAATCATCAGTCCAGTTCCCTGGTGAGGATGCTAGCAGTGACGCAAAAAGGACCAAGATAGTTTGCCAGCAAGGAATATCATGCATTTAAATCTATCAATGAACCATTCAATGCATATATACAGGGCTCCACACTAACCTTGTTTGTCAGTGGCCCAATCGGGCCAGTGAAATCATTTCTTTCCCTTTTTTGGTGGCCCGAAAGAAAATTAACTGTCCCGAAAATTTTATTTCATGAGTAAACTTCTAACTATTTAAAATATCTCTCTTTCCTGATCAAAACTGTGATAACAGATAAAGCATGACATGGAAGAAAAAAAGATTTTGTCTAAATTTAGTCAATGTTGGGTTGAAAATGTGCTTGCCCGATCGGGCCACCAAAATATGACTTTTTACATTTTTGCTGGCCTGAAGTGACATTTCACTAGCCCCGGGCCAGCTGGCCAGTGCGAGTGTCGAGCCCTGGCATATTATTATGTCATACCAAAAACAAATAAACAATTGAATGACATTACGACACGTGTGGTTGTGTTGCAGGTTCCAATGTAAATCGTCAGTCCAATTCCCCGGTGAGGATGCTAACAGTGAAGCAAAACGGGACGAGATATGTATATTTGTTTGCCAGCAAGAAATATTACACATATAAATCTATCCGTGAACAATTCAATACATTATAGATTGTGCATATCATTTGTCATACCAAAACCAAATAATTCAATAACATAACGACACCTGTGGTTTTGTTGCAGGTTCCAATGTAAATCGTCAGTCCAGTTCCCTTGTGAGGATGCTAGCAGTGACGCAAAAAGGACCAAGATAGTTTGCCAGCAAGGAATATCATGCATTTAAATCTATCAATGAACAATTAAATACATTATAGATTGTGCATGTTATACAGGGCTCTACACTAACCTGCTTTGTCCGTGGCCCAGTCGGGCCAGTGAAATCATTTCTTTCCCTTTTTTGGTGGCACAAAAGAAAATTAACTGTCCCGAAAATTTTATTTCATGAGTAAACTTCTAACTATTTAAAATATCTCTCTTTCCTGATCAAAACTGTGATTACAGATGAAGCATGACATGGAAGAAAAAAAGATTTGTCTAATTTAGTCAATGTTGGGTTGAATATCTGCTTGCCCGATCGGGCCACCAAAATATGACGTTTTACATGTTTGCTGGCCCGAAGTGACATTACACTGGCCCCGGGACAGTGCGAGTGTCGAGCCCTGGCATATATTATGTCATACCAAAAACAAATAAACAATTGAATGACATTACGACACGTGTGGTTGTGTTGCAGGTTCCAATGTAAATCGTCAGTCCAACTCCCCGGTGAGGATGCTAACAGTGAAGCAGAAGGAACAAGTTAATATAATGTACGACAGCTCCCCCAACTACAGCCCTCTGCCTGGTAAGTGTCCATTATACTTTGCATTTTTTCTTCTTTCTGAAATACAAGTCAATTTGTCTCTGATTCAACCCGTTCAGGACGGACTGATTGATTTTGCTATAACATTCATTCTTCATAGACTCCTGCCCGAGTATGTTCGTGACCAGTCCTGAACGGGTTAATAATGTGGTTGACATTTGCGGAGCAAATTTGTTATCCATTCAACTTTATTTCTTAATTGTCCATTGTCCATTCTTAGTTTATTTGTGTAAGAAATATATGCATAACATTTAATTTTACAACAAATGTTGAAATATGGATCTCTTAAATGATAAATAAGTGAATATAAAGAGGCAGAAAAGGATGGAAAAGTGAGTGTGCATAGAAAGAAAATAATGTGAAAATAAATGATTGATATCTGAAAGAAAAGAGAATAAAGGAGAGAAAGAGAATGATAGAAGGAGAGAGAGACAACAGATGAAAAAGAGAAGGAAAGAGTCTAGAGCGTTATTAAATACAATGTGTACAGCATGTCATGTATTTACTGTACAGCATTGATTTTACTTGTATCTACATTAGATTCAATTATGTTTTTAAATCATATCCTTTTTTTATCTCATTTTTTCTTCTAATTAATTCACCAGAGTGCCATTAGTGGTATTTAAAGAAAACATTTAAAGAAAAGATGTGGGATCTGGAAAAACATGTATAGCAGGGAGATAACAGAAAGGAAGAGATATACAATGAATATGTCATCAAGGCTGGTACATTGATACTGATAGCTGCAATGATTCAATTATGTTTTGAAATTATATCCTTTTTTATCACATTTTTCTTCCAATTAATGCACCAGAGTGCCATTAGTGGTATTTAAAGAAAAGATGCGGGATCTAGAACAAAAATATATACACATACAACAATGTATAGCAGGGAGATAACAGCATAGAAGAGAAAGATGCTGAAACAAGGTTATAATACAATGAGTAGTTCATCAAGGCTGAAACTTTGATAATACTGCCATGATTCAATTACATTTTGAAATTATATAATTTTTTATCACATTTGTTTTTTATGTATGCACCCGAGTGCCATTAGTGGTACTAGAAAAGATGGCAGATATTAATAAAAACACATAGAACAATGTATAACAGGGATATTACAGAACAGAGAAAAATGAAGAAACTCAGTAATAATACAGTGTGTATGTCGTGTATTAATGTTGGAAGATTGATTGTACTGCATAGATTTAATTATATTTTGTAATGATAGCCTGCTTTTATATACAGTTTTCCAAATAAATACACTTAAGTGATAGATAACAAGATACTGGTAGTACTGATAACAGGTATACATATATAAAAGGTACTATATGTAATGTATCTTTGTAAATATTTTAATTTTCTCCCTTTTAAAAATTCTATGTGACATATGATCTGTTATTGTATGTATTCTTGTAATATTTGTTCACAGCCCTGGTGAATAACGGCTTCTAGCTGAAAGTGGGCATTTTAACCAATTGTATATATACCGTGATAAAATAAAATAAACGAACTAGCTTGTGTATACATGTGTGCTTGAAATTATGCACTAATGGCCCTGTGACATTTGGTTTTTAAGTGGGAAGTAAAGGTTTGCTTCTGTGGACTGTTTGGTGAGTGGTTAATCAGTCAATGAATGACAAACTGGCTAAATGACCATTGATTAAGTGTCATTAAATCAGCTGCACAGACACTAAGTTTTTACAAGGAAAGAAAATGGTATCTCTGGAAAACAAATCCTTGGGGGCTTGGGGAGGGGAGAGGGAGGAGGGGGCGGGGGGCAAAGGTGCAAAAAAGGAGCCCCTTGAATTTGCATGTAGAGTTCAATGCTAAACATTTTTTAGAGAGAGCTTGAAAAATAGCGGGGAGGAGGGGGGGGGGGTTATTAAGTGCCAAAAAGAGCCCCTTGAATTTGCATGTAGAGTTCAACTTGTTTTAGAGAGATCTTGAAAAATAGCCCCTGATTTCACTTTGAAAAATACCAAATAAAATAAGACCCATTAACATTTCAATGGTTTTAGAATAGAAAGAAAAGTTTGAAGTTATAAAGACCATATTTGATGAGGTTTTTGAAATATTTTGTAGGATTTAAAATATTGTATTGTAGGTTGTGTACAAAGTCTATGGAGATTGCAGAATCTTGTAGTGAACAGGTTTGTAAAAAAAGGAAGAAAAAAAAGAAGTGGCCTTATATGAGCCTAAATTTTGTGACTTTAGAATGATTAGAAATGTTCCCCAATCAATTAGAGAGTGTCTTCAAATCCCTGACAGCCCCTTTAAAGTCAGCTGGGTAGACAATTACTCAGATTGAAGAGGGTTGGAGGCAGATGCATTGCACAATATGTTCTAGGGTGCTTTAGAACTTTTATGCCCTTGAAACTGATCTTGGGTAGAAAAGAAAAGGCTAATAATTTTAGGTGAAAGCAAACAAGTTTGAAGGGATACATTCGTTACTAGCTTGCATCTATAGTTGAGTGTGCTCTCCATGTTGTTATGTACAGCATATTATAAGTTTTTTTATGCAATATTGTCCATATCATATATTCGTTAGAGGTCTGAGGAAAAAGACTAGCAGTGAAGATTGAAGCTTTCCTCCAAGATGGATATAGATTATCCTCTTGAGCATTATAACATCTAAAACAACAACATCTGCATCTTTGAGTGGAGTTGAGGAGACCTCATTGCTGCTCATGTGTGAGAGAGTAAGGCACAATAATAACATTCATTCGCTGTGAACTGTCCTACTTTCTACAACCACATCAATTTGCTCATTTCAGCATTTTTAAGTGGTAAGATAGTAAAGGGGAGACATTGATCTTAATTTCCCATAATCATAAACAAGAACAGCATATTATTAGTTGTTTCATGCAATATTTTTCATATTATATTCATTAGAGGTCTGAGGAAAGAGACTAGCAGTGAAGATTGAAGCTTTCCTCCAAGATGCGACGAATGCACGTAGATAAACCTCTTGTGCATCAAAACATCCAAAACAACAGCATCCACATCCCCACATCCATGAGTGGAGTTGATGAGACCCCATTGCCGCTCATGTGTGAGAGAGTAAAGGCACGACAGATAATAACATTCATTCGCTGAGAGAACACCTGTGTGTGCGTACTGTGTAGTAGTGTCTTCCAAACTCTTTCATACTTTCTATCCAGCTTTTTAGTTAGCGCTGCAAGCAACTTGCTGATTATTCTGTCACTTTTGAAAATATCTGGATTCATTTTATATTTGAATCAAGGCTGTGTTCAACTTTTCGTCCAGCTTTCCTTTTCTGTATTAATTAGCGAGCCACAATCAACGTGCTGATGGTTCTGTCACTTTTTGATACTATCTGGATCTATTTTCTCCAGTATTTATTCTTCATCTGTATTTACGAAGCGCAATCAACTTGCTGATTATTCTGCTACTTTTGAAAATATCTGGATTTATTAATTGTTTTGTTCAGCACTGTATTCAACTTTTCAACTGTTTTCATCTTCTTCTGAATTATCAAAATACAATCAACTTGCGTTGATTTGTTTGAATCAACACTACTGTACGTTGTACTTTCTATCCAGTTTTCTTCTTCCGTATTTATTTAGCGCCCACAATCAACTGGCTGATTATTCTGCCTCTTTTGAAAGTATCTTGGATTTATTCAAATCAACGCTGAGTTCTACTTGCCACACTCTTTTGATTTAAACAAGTCTGTGGATTTATTTTCAATCAATTCAGTGTTGAGAGATATGATTTGAATTGTGTCGATGGATTTGGGGGAGAGCCTTCTTCTTTTTTGTACATTTTGAAAATCTGTGGATTTTTCTGAATCGGTGCTGTGTTGAAAGATTTGATTTTTGAAAATATGTGGACATCTTTGAAGGAGACAACCTTTTTCACTTTCTTTCCAGTTTTAGTTTGAAAATCTGTGGATTTGTTTGTGGGTGTGTTGTGGCAAGATCGGTAGAGCGCGCGCTTTCTGATCTCGAGATCCCGAGTTCGAACCCTGCCCACTCCGTTTGTCCTTCGGCAAGACAATTAATCCACATTGCTGCTCTCTACCCAGGAGTATAAATGGGTACTTGGTCGGGTGTTAATTAGCCTTCAGCGCCCGTTGGGCAGCTTGAGCTAGTATGCTCCCCTGGGAGTTGAGATGGTGCACAATATAATTGTGTGGGTTTGAACTGTACCTGATGACCAAGGGTAATAATGCGCCTCTGAATATGGCACCTAGATACTGTGCGCTCTATAAATGCTATATATTATTTATTATTATTATTATTATTATTGTTCTACTTTCTCTGCAGTTTTGATTGAGATATATCTATATTCAGGAGAGATTTAAGCTGCGATTTATATGTACAGTTTTAATTTTAAAAATCTGTAGATTTAGTTGAAACCAAGAGGACTAAGATTATAATTTTCATTTTGATTTAGAAAATCTGTGCATTTTTCATAACAAAGAGTATAAATTATATTTTCTGGTCAGTGTTGTTTTTTTGTAAATCTGACGATTTATTTGAGAGAATGCTGTCTTATTTTTTATTTATCTAGAGTTTTGCTTTTAAAAAATCTACACATGTATGGAATTATTTTCGAGAATCAATGGTAAAGTTCTTGCACGTGTGAAAATGGACCTTGTCCCAAGCGTTTGGTCTCGTTGTTGGAGACCAAACATCATACAGTCAATTTTTTAATAATAATAATATCAAGCATTTATAAAGCACCATCTGTCTAGGTAACCTATTCTAAGGCGCATAATTATTATTATTACCCATGGTCATCAGGTACATTTCAAACCCACACAATGATATTGTATACTTTCTCAACTCCCCGGGAAGCATACTAGCCGTGCTGCCACTGATGATGGCGCATCTTGCTAATTAACACCTGACCATGGTACCCATTTATACACCTGGGTAAAGAGCAGCAATTGTGGATGAATTGTCTTGCTGAAGGACAAACGTAGTGGGCATACACAGGGTTCGAACTCGGGATCTCACAACCGGAAAGCTCGTGCTCTACCAATCTTGCCACACCACGTCCACTTGTGAAAATGGAGTCATTCTCATATCAATCTGCTTCCAGATACGAGGTGAAGCAGAGGTTATTGCTGGAAATTATCTTTGGGAGAAAATATTGAAGGATAAATTTGATGCACTTGTGCAAGTTTCCTTTATTTACCAGTATGTATTACGGCCTGGTCACATATCATAAACGGACTCTCAACAGAGAGCAATATTTTCAATCCATTTGTTTCCGTTTGTATGCATTTCTTGTCAGGCGATGTACGTTGTTTTATCCGACGGAATATCCACCAGATAATTTGATTCCAAAAATGTTCTATCCTCGGGCATCCTTTATTGGCTTTAAGGAGATCCGGTCATATGAGACCAGGCCTATATGAGTTTATTGCTTCTCTTTTAAGGGAAATATTGAATGATAATGGACAAATTTGATGGGTTTGTGCAATTCACCTTTATTTCGATGCATGTATTACACGTATCTGAAAACAATAATAGGGGGAGGGTATTTATTGCTTTTATCATTTGGGGGAAATGTTGAATGATAACAGACATATTTGATGGGTTTGTGCCATTCCCCTTCATTTAGGTGTACATATTACATATATATCTGAAGACAATAAAGGAGCAGTGAATTTATTGCTTTGATCTTTTTGGGGGAAATATTGAATGATTTGATAGGCTATATTACATATCTGCAATCAATTAAATTAGAAGGGTGACTTTATTGCTTTCATGTTTTAGGGGTTAAATTGATGGAAACACAAAAGGCTATTTACATGTGCAATTCCTTTAAACTATATTTAAATGCATTTCAAATCTATAAACAATAAAATTAGAATGAGAAAATCTATTTATAGCTTCATATTTGGAAGGAAATATTGTCTTAAATATTATGTACAAACTATTAATTTAGATGGAGAAATAAATGCATTGCTTTCATTTGGGTTTTTGTAGTCTTTGTCTACAGACAATAAAAAGGGCTGCATACACATGAAATATACAATGTACTAGTGATGTATATTTTGGAAGAAACAAACTATGGACTCTTGCAATGCCCCTCTGGGATAATGTCTACACTCCACAAAATTACAAAGCAGAAGCAACTTTATTTTATTTTTGTTTTTAATTCTTCTAAATATTGAACAATATAAAATTTAATTCATGCATGAAGTAAGTGGTACAAATTGCTTCATCAACTCTGACAGTGTTCTTCGAACTCAAACTGAAGATCAAAGTTGCGTTTACTATGACCAAAAAGGAATAAGGATCCCCCATAGATATTTTTGTGCAAGTGTTAAGTGCATTACGACTTATTGTGAAATCCTATTTTTGCTTTGTATGAATTTTGTTTACGCCTTCAGTCTTATACAATCTATTTATAAAAGATTTTCTGATTCTTAGGCACCCTAAAATAGATTGCTATAAAATCTCCTTGCGGTAGTTTTCTTTCTCTTCTATTATAAAGGAATACAATCATTCAACAAAATATACTGCTTTTTGTATTTATAAATGCCTGCCGTCATGAAATTAATATTCATGTGCAATATGTCTTTTCAAGCTAGCCAGACACATGAAGTGATTGATGGTGATACTCACAAGAACAGTGCCGCAAGGCTGCAGGCCTTTTCTGATTGCACAATCCAAAATCTTCTTGCAGGACTTGAAAACAGAAATTATACCGATAACTTATTAACTTGACAAAATATCCTGCTCTTTTATTGCCTTTATGTAACTGATATGAATGTGCAATATGTCGTTCAAGCTAGCCAGGCAAGTCAACACATCAACATTACGGAAGGACCGTTGGCGCTTTTTTGTTGGTTTAGTTTGATTGATCATGCCAAATGAGGGGATAACAATATGACAATTGTGAAACATAGAACTGTTAAGAGAACATAAATGCTCAATTCAACATACTTTTTGTAATGCCATTGTGAAACTAATATGTTTGTGCAATATGTATTTTCAAGCTAGCCAGACACATGAAGTGATGGTGATGATCACACGAACAGTGCCGCAAGGCTGCAGGCCTTTTCTTACTGCAGAATCCCAAATCCTCTTGCACGACTTGAAAACAGAAATTATACCGATAACAGGAACGTATTAACTTGACAAAATATCCTGCTCTTTTATTGCCTTTATGTAACTGATATGAATGTGCAATATGTCGTTCAAGCTAGCCAGGCACGTCAACACATCAACATTACCGAAGGACCGTTGGCGCTTTTTTTCTTCTTTAGTTTGATCATAGACCTGCCAAACGAGGGGCTAACAATATACAATTGTGAAACATAGAACTGTTAAGAGAACATAAATGTTCAATTCAACATACTTTTTGTAATGCCATCGTGAAATCAATATGTTTGTGCAATATGTCTTTTCAAGCTAGGCAGACACATGAAGTGATGGTGATGATCACACGAACAGTGCCGCAAGGCTGCAGGCCTTTTCTGATTGCACAATCCAAAATGCTCTTGCAGAATAGTTTATATTTTTGTTTTCTTATAAAGGGAACTAATATAAAGATGACAAACAAAAATGCTCTTTTAATAATTATAATAATGTTGAAACCAATATGTGTATGCAATATGTTGATTTTAAAGCTATCCAGGCAACATGAATACATGAACATTACAGAAGGACAGCAGGCCTTTTGTAGTTTGGTAGATCATGCAGACGAGGGGCTAAATATATAAATAAAAAGTCCTCAAATTCAGATTCGGTGAAGATACATATGGTTATTTCTTTAATAATCTTATAGAAACATAATACAGGGAACTTGCCAATATGGTAAAATATCTTGCTTGGTCTTATATTGTCATTTTGAAACTGACACGTCTTTGCAATATGTTGATTTAAGCTATCCAAACTATACGCAAAAGATTCATGAACATTACCGCAGGACAGCAGGCCTTGTTTAGTTTGTTAGATCATGCAAACGAGGGGCTAAATATATAAATAAAAAGTCCTAAAATTCAGATACTGTGAAAATATGGTTATTTCGTTAATAATCTTTGTAGAAACATAATACAGGGTACTTGCTAATATGGTAAAATATCTTGCTTGGTCTTATATTGTCATTTTGAAACTGACACGTCTTTGCAATATGTCGATTTAAGCTATCCAGACTACGCAAATACCCATGAACATTACCGCAGGACAGCAGGTCTTTTTTAGTTTGTTAGATCATGCAAACGAGGGGCTAAATATATATATAAATAAAATGTCCTCAAATTCAGATTCTGTGAAAATATGGTTATTTTGTTAATAATCTTTGTAGAAACATAATACAGGGTACTTGCTAATATATGGTAAAATATCTTACTTGGTCTTATATTGTCATTTTGAAACTGACGCGTCTTTGCAGTCTGTCGACTTAAGCTATCCAGACTACGCAAATACCCATGAACATTACCGCAAGACAGCAGGCCTTTTGTAGTTTGATAGGTCATGCAAATGATGGGCTAAATATAAATGAAATGTTCTCAAATTCAGACTTTGGTGCCAGTGTGGTTGTGTCTGGATCAAGTTTGAATCTTGTGAAGAAGAGAAAGGTAAATAAAATGTGGTTATTTGGAGATCTGACATTTCTGGTTGCATCTTAGCGGCTGACAGAAAGCAAGTGTGGTTTTTAGAAACCGCTTTGAACTGGTCGGTAACATCCTTCAAAGCGATGGATTAGTAACGGTGTGGCTGGCGTGATTATCATTGAACACCTTCACTTTACCCATCTTAATAAATACCATGAGCACATACATGCACACTATGTATTGTTAATGATAGCCAAGTATGTTGAGGACTTGCAGAATAATTAATAGCCACAAAACAATATCATGACACAATTAACCAGCCAGTTGATTTGATGTATTCTTGTTTAGCCACAAACTGTGTTTGATAGAGGGTTTCAAGGATTAACAAGAGGTTCTCATTGTACAAAATAATAAGAACAATGAAGTGCTTGTTTTTTTATTTTTTTATCTCATTCAGATGTGAAACTATTATGATGTCAATTTTTGTACACCACCCAAATGAATAGAGGGATATAAAAAATGTATTTATATTAAAGATACTGTCCACCTTTTGCAAACCATCATTCAAAATTTGCAAGATTATTGTCTTATACGAAAGAAAATTTACCATTTAACAGCTAGGGTGGGTAGATTAGGACATGAAAACATCTTTAAGTGGAGTTATATTGATTTGTAGAATAATAAATAAACGGTCACTGCGACTGTTTAATTTTTCTAGCATCTGCAGACTCTTTATTGTATTCTGTGTTTTTACAACAACAACAAAATATTACATTTTTTTTGGTTATGCACAATCAAAGTGATTCAATCAGATTAGTAATGTAACAGGTACATTTTTTTTTAAAACTTGGTAAAAGGATATTAAACAAAATAATACACAATACATAGATTCAGAACAGAAAGGAAATGAGCTTGAGAGTTTACTTTTTTTTGCAGGGGTTCTCTTGTGGCCACTATCTATAGGCAGGTTGGCTGCTATAGACATGTGGCCACTATCTATAGGCAGGTTGGCTGCTATAGACAGGTGGCCACAAAGATTAATTGTTATTGATTAACAATCTTCTAAAACACTTCTTCATCGCGTTGGAGGTAGGGTTTGGAGGTACATGGAGGGTTCAAACGAGTGATCCCTAGCGTATTTCTAGTGTCTGCCAGGATAGTCAACTGTATTTGAATGTGCATTAACATTATTACTAGACAGTGTCACATGAATAAAAAACACTGTACTTTACCAACTAGACAGTGTCAACTGTTTTCTAAAAATGCTGTTCTTTAGCTTGTTGTATTTCAAAAAGTTATCCCTAGTGTATTTCTAGTGTCTTCTAGAGTTAGCCATTTCATTTGAAAGCGCGCACTGTTGAAGAGTTTGAGAAGAGTTCATCTGATGAGGCAGCATGTTTGCATGGTCTTGATAAGTGCTCTTATTTTATAGTGTTTAGCGTTATAAATGCCCAAATCAAATATTCTTGGTTGGGTTAAAGTGATCCATTAACTTTATATTTTTTTCCCCAAAAGTAATATTTAAGACTTCAATCATATTCAATTTTATTGTAAGAACCTTGAGAATGATGTATGTGAGATTATTATAGAAAAAGAATAATATTTACCTAGTGAAAACAGAGAAAATCAATGTCTGATTTTATCCCGATCGTTCGCGTGAAGTATCGTACTATGGACTATTGAGTATCCAAATTCAGGTACACTACAGTCGAAAGCGTCTTTAGGCACTTTTAAATTCAATCTTAAATATCTCCGTAATTTGGGAGACATTTCAAGAACAAAATAAACCCATTTCATTCTTCTGTTACAATAAGCCAAACAACAAGGTACAAGAAAAGTGTGAAAGCTCAAAGCTCCAAGTGATTTTGGTTGAATTTTACAAAGTTAATGGATCCCTTTAAGTTACATATGTGCACTGCCACAATGCAATCACATTATTACAAGCTTTTATTACTGAGGTTTATGTTTATAAAGTTATCAAATACAATAGATGAAAGATTATGTGTAACATGCCTGCATTACATGGCAGTATCTTCGTTACAACGTACTTGTAGGCACTTGAGTTTGTAAGCACCGATCCTGTTCAAACATTGGCTATTCTTAAAATTGCCCTATTAAAGGGATCTAGTAACATTGTCAAAATCCTCAAAACCCACCGTAAACTGGGGTGACTTTGGCCACTTTTTGAGATGAATGTATTTTCAACTAGCCTCACTTTTTAGAACAAATTTCTTATTGTTTCAAATATATTATTATAGGATAATGTATAAAATCAGAAATTGTTTCTAAAGAGTGAGACTTTATGAAAATACATCCTTCTCAGAAAGTGGCCAAAGTCACCCCGGTTTACAGTACTTGGAACTCGCATACCTCTCATGAATGTATTTGTGTTACCAGTAGAAGCATGGAACAGCTTTTGTTTTTACAAATTTCTCTTCCGTTATAAAGATATGTATGATATTGATTGAAGTGTTCAGATATATAAATATGTAGTGGATAATTATAACTGTGTACAAAGTCAGTGCAATGACTTAAAGCAAATATCACTTTTTCCTCATTACTTGATCATATGACATCCCATTTAACTTGAAATTTCACAGATCTATTACTTATATTTAGAGGACATATCAGATCACAAAAATATACATTTTATTAACCGTTCATCACTTTTTGCACATATATATCCACTAAGTAACTAATCTATCCCCATATGATGCATATGAATGTTGTGATTACAAAATTGCATTGTATGCCAAGCAGTTCTCCTGCCTTTTGTCACTTCATACAAAAGACGAGAATAATGAGAGATCATATGTAACATGGCTGCATAGTATCTGAACACGGAGACAACAATCTTGATTGTGAAATGTCTTTAGACTGTTTTTTTCCATATCTTACATGAACATTATTTTATATTCAGTGACTGTTTTTGCAGTGTTCAAGTGATTAGCAATTAAAGGCTCAGGGGCAACAATGCACACTGGGGGATAACAGTGCTTTGTAGACAAATCTGGATTGTGAAATGTTTTTAGACTGTCTTTATGTACATAATTTTGTTTAGCTGTGAAAGTGACTACTATATTGAAGGCTCAGAACACAGGGACAACAAATACAGGATAAATAAACCAGCACTTGATATAATTGTGTCCGTCAAGAAAGAGAAGGCTGCTTATTCACGTTTTGTACTTCAGAGATAATCATGTTAAAAGTTTGAAAACCCTGCAGAAACCAAATATAGCTCTTTCAATTGTTTTAAAAATTTCATAATTAAAAATAATTATTATAGAAAATTGTAAATCAAATAGAGTTAGCTCCGACCTATGACATGCTATGCAGAACCCAGTTTCGCCAATATGGACTTTATATTAAAAGGGTACCACCACCCAAAAATAATATCCTTATAAATGAACTTACATCTTTAGTATTCCATTCCATCAACAAGTTCACAAAAATATGTGTCCAGAAAAAAAAAATATAATTGAAAAACGCATCACCGTTCTAAAGCATGCGTTCATGGGGTCTGTATGTACGAGACTATGTGTGTGCAGAGTGAACGAATCGCCCAGGATTCTATAGTCTCCGAACGTATGCGTGAATAGCATTGGTGCACTCAGAAATGTTTGGACCATATGGAACCAGGAAATAGTAGTGGTTCCTTAAGTGGTGGAAATTAATTGCTTTGTTTATGAATTACACAACTCTTTGCAAAATGTTAGGTATCTATTTGATATCACAAAACGGTACCAAAGCATATGTGTTGTTCTTTGCCTGGTGGTCCCCTTTAACTTCCTTCTTACTCTCAACCAATGATTTGATGGTGCAAGCTCATTATTTTGCTGATAGGAGTGCTAATGGAATTTTAGATTGCAATTTACATGTAGATGGAATATATGTCTTATTAGGGATTCTTCACCATGCAGGATACAGGTAGAGAAATGGTGACGTGGTTCACACCCATTTTGTCTTCGTCTCTAGTCAATGGTCTTTGTACTGGCCCTGTTTGGGCAAGTAAAATCATATATTTTAAAAACTTTTACTTGCCCCAATACTTGCCCGCTAAATGATTCTAGATGAGATTTACACATATGAAATTACATTGACCTCTTGAAGTTGAGTAGTTATTTAGTTGCCCGATCGGGCAAGCAAATTAGACAATTTATGACATTCAACTAGCCCAACTGCAATTTTTACTTGCCCCGGGCAAGTGGGAAAGTGCTAGTATTGAGCCCAGGTGAGAGGTGGCCTATCTTGTTACTTGGGAATTGTTGACAAATAGGAAGATTATTCTGATAAAGAGTATGGTTATAAATAGAAAATATATCTATTTTAT
Organism: Echinarachnius parma; assembly: GCA_037951105.1. Taxonomy (NCBI): domain Eukaryota; kingdom Metazoa; phylum Echinodermata; class Echinoidea; order Clypeasteroida; family Echinarachniidae; genus Echinarachnius; species Echinarachnius parma. The sequence goes on along the minus strand of JBAMJV010003857.1, from coordinate 171,031 downwards.
TAAAATGGAAAGTGGATTATGGGTGCAGGAATTCAGAATCTAGAAAGCTATTGAGCCATCACTTATTTTAAGTTTGAATACCCTGGGGCCTGAGTAGCATAAATTGTTCATTTTAAATTAATTGAATTGCAAATTGTCTTTAGCAGGTGAAATTGATTGCTCTTTCTCAATGTTCATGTACATAGGTCTCTAGCCACATTATTTATAGAGCAAAACACTTTCACTTGATTCTACAAATGTTTAAAGTTTAAACTTAATTTTGAGAAAGTAAGAGAAAGAGAGTCTAGTTGTGTGTATTCGTTCACGTATGTAGCCACGATGGTAAATTATTACAAATTAGATATGTAGCCACCATGGCAAATTATTACAATTATTACGTATGCAGCCACCATATATTATAGGAGGGATCAGAGTTGATGTACATGGAAAGTTGTGATCTTTGTGACAAATAATTTGAGAAGCCTTCCTTCTCTGCAGGGGAATTGTGGTTCGATTGCATCATTAGGAATGTGGTGTCAAGTAGCTGAACAACAACAGATTGTATGAACTACTGACTTTGCCAGTTTGGGACATACATGTAGGCAGTTTATTGAATGCGAGCATGGTGAGGGAACAGACGGAAGCTAGACACGATCTTTGATTCTTGATTAACTATTGGATTGACAAATCCATGTCCATGATTGATAGTATTAGTAACCATGAACTTTCATTATTCTGGAATCGCTCATCAATAACTTTGAATGTCAGCATTTCATATTCAGCAGGTGTTGGGACTTGACTTCTCTTGAGGACTGTGAAGCAACCATGGCCGATTATTTAATGTTAGGGGATAGACTAACGCTAGACACGATTTTCGTGACGTGATTTTATAGCAAACCCATCTCCATAGTGGTATGAACTTGCAATGGGCTGGAGTCGCGCATCAACTTCAAGGAGCCAACGACAGTATTTCATATTCTACAGACGTTTGGACTTAATTTCTCGTGGGAGTAAAGTAATCATTGCATACTACAGAATGTGAGGGAAAAGACAACTCATCTATAGACACAATCTTGGTGACATATTGAATTGCCAAACCCTCTTCCATGGTAGTAGTATAGGCTTTTCGCAACCTCAACGCGGACGTAGAAACTTGCGGCTCGTGTGCAAAATCACCAACTTCCTATGGAAACAGCGGCCTGATCGTTCTTGGGTTGAAATCACCGACGGTTTCTCGACAGAATTGCGTCTGTGCTATGCGACCGCCCGATCAGGCACCAACCAATCAGAGCGCTCCCCGCTCGGAGCGAGGTCAAACGTTCATCCCAATCGTTCGCACGTGTGTATATCGATGGTGTAGGTGTGCTGGCAGCTGAAACGATTTGAGTCTATGTCCGCGTTCATCGAATTGCGAAACCGCTTGTAAGCGAGAGTTGTTTGAGCGCGGCAGACGTACCAATAGATCGTTCCTGGGTCGCTGAAAGCCGCGTACGTCCCTGAGCGAAAACAGCCTAGTATGAACTTATTGTGGACTTGAAATGAGCATGGAATAGTGTATTGACATCATTTCACATTCTACCTGTAGATGTTTGACTTGATTTCTCAAGAGAGTTGTTAAGTAACCATGGCGGATTATTGAATGTTAGGGAATAGACACAATCTTAGTGACTTATATCTTATTGCCAAACCCTCTTACATAGTAGTAACTATGAACTTGAACTTTAATACAGCGGGCTGGAATTGATCATCAATAACTTAGTGTAATGATAGCATTTCATATTCTACAGATGTTGAGACTTAATTTCTCTTGAGAGTTGTGAAGTAACCATGGCGGATAATTAAATGTTAGGGAATAGACTAAAGCTATCAACATAATCTTGATGACTTATTGGATTTACAAACCCTCTTCCATAGTAGTGAACGTGATCTGTACTACAGTGTACTGGAATTGATCATCAATAGCTTAGCGTAATGACAGTATTTCATATTCCTCAGACGTTGAGACTTAATTTCTCCTGAGAGTTGTGAAGTAACCATGGCGGATGATTGAATGTGAGGAACCAGAGTAAAGCTAGACGTAATCTTGGCGTCATATTGGATTGACAAACCCTCTTCCACGGAAGTAACTACTTCAGTGGGCAGGAATGGAGCATCAATAACTTTATTAGCAGAATGAAATGTCATATTCTACAGATGTTTGACTTTATTTCTCTTGGGAGTTGTAAATTAACAATGGCCGATTATTGATTATGAGGGAAAAGATAACTCATAGATTAAGGTAAAATAAAAAAAAAAGTATATAAAGAGCTGGGAACCGCAAAATTATATTATATTGAAATTTGTTATATCAGAGCTCTGAATATAACAAGGTTTGACTGTAATATAATGCATGAGACAAGACGGGCTTGGTGCAATCTCTGTAGAATATTGGGAGGAAAAGCTTTCTCTGAATGGATGTATGAACTCTCAGTGGGTAGAAATCAGGAGTCAAATATTAATTTGATAGATCCTCTTACCCAGGGGGCAAACACCCATTTTTTTAGGTTTTCAGCTTTTGCCTGTTGTAAAAGGTTGGCCACCAGAAAGGACTTCTAGGACCTTCTAGGATCACAACCTAGGTGGACAACCTCGCGAACAAGCTGCTGGAAGTCCACAGAATGAGTTTCAAGAAAACCACACCTAATGCACTAAATAGTGTGTTTTAGCCTTAGGGGTCATGAATTCCCAGTCACACATTTTGCACAATTACACCACAATGCACAGCTTATTCTAGATTGTTTTTTCATGAAGGTCTTCCCTAAAGTCCTGCGCATTGTTTGATACCAAATGTGAGCATATTGCATTTTTGGTTACTGTGTCACACGTCGTTACGTCGTGATGCGTCACACATGTACGTGAAATTTCGAATACAGCGCTTATGTATGAAATGCAAATAACACTTTTAGGAGTTAATAATAGGCTATATCTTTATCTTTAAATACTTAATTCGATTTTAAATACCTACTAGGGGCATTATACAAAGACACCAATTATGTAAATTAATAATTTAATACAAAACAAAGCCAATAAAAACAAACAAATACATAAGAATATGAGTTGTTAATGTATTAATTTGTATAGATTGCGATAAAATGATACAAAATCCATCTGAAACATAACTGTTCATCATTTGAATCAGATACAGAGGTGAGTGTGTGGGTGTGTCTGTGTCTGTGTATTGATGTGTTGGGGGGGGGGGGGGGGGGGGGTGGAGGGGGTCACAATACCATCAGTGGACTCCAAAAATTATTATAAGCGAGGACTATACTCACCCTGAATGGACGAAGTGTATTAGTGAAGGCTTACATGACAAGTTTAAAGCAGAGTCTCTTACTAGATCTTATAAAGGAGGTATATTATGAAGCTTTGAAGGGGGTACTGTTGTTAAAGGAACTAAAGAATACAACGTACTTTGGCACTTATTCCATAGTTGATGACTTGTAAAATAGGTCTGCCATGAAAATAGACACAGTAGTGATTTAAGACTAATTTTCTGATGCCAAATCTCACTTAGCAGCCAGTTTACGCCCCACCCACATTTAGGGTCCATAATCGGCAGCGTGATTGACATGTGATTGACAATTCATTGGCTTGCGTCATCTACAGAATTAAGTTCATTAGTGCGTTCTTTAGATGACGTCACATTTTGGCGATTTAAAAGGGGCCTTCCCAGGACAATTAGATATTTACTAATTACCCCAAAATGTATTGATTTCATGGGAAATGACTGCCAAATTCTTTTTCTTGAGGAAAAAATACGTATAGAGAGCCTAATTGTGAAAATTAGGCCATCTAGACGCTGTAGTTCCTTCAAGGATTGACCCTAGAATTGGCGTGTAGGGCCTTCTAGATAGGAACACAAACTGTGTGCAAAACCTTGTTGACATCTGCTGAAAGTCCACGTCAAGCGTAAACTAAAAAAACACGTCTACACCAAACCACTCACTACACCAAACCACTCATCTCTGTCGAGTTGACGCTGCACCTTCATTCATCAGTTTATCCAGCACACATCATGATTTATTTTGTGTCATCGTGGATAAAGAGCTGTAGTCGAGGTCATGGCAGCACTGGAAACCAACTCGTCCACAGCAACAGCAAATTCCTTCAGGAACATATCAAATGTGCAGTGTTCCGGTAGAAAAAATCCTCACCAACATGAAAAAGGGGTGTTTAAAGGCAATACCGTATAACAGCGTCCTTTTCCAGTGAGAAGAAGAAGACACGACTTATGACGCTCAGCACCTTGTACACCCTAACAAGACAAATCTCAAGAAGAAAAGAGGAAAACAGCCGCAATGCAGGCAAGAGCAATGAAGTTCAGCGCATGACTATGATTTTTGCTACTGGTAGACAGCTTGACATGTATGACTTCATGAACAAGCATGGGTTCAGTGATATATTTCACCTATACTCTGTTCAAGGAACCGGGCAAAATGGGAAGTGGTAGGAAGACAGGTTCGTCTTAGTGCCAAACCAAATTTTTCTGATTTGCCTTCGGATAACAGAAAGAACAGCAGTGGTCCTTTAACAAAGGTGGAACATTTTAAGCAATTCCAAAGTATGGAACAGCTTTCTTCATGTATAGGAACAGTTATTCTGGCACCCATCAACATGATTATTGTCTTGACCAGGCTTGCTGTGTAGTTGACACTAGAACTTCCATCACTGAGGGACTATCCAAACTCTATACATGATGGAATGTTTGGCTTGGGAATGGGCGCATTCTTATCAATGATGGCCAGATGGCGTGAGAAGCTCGTTTGAGACAAGGGAGAAACGCGTCCTCACTAGGAGGCAGTAGCTTCAAGAGAGATGACTCGTTGTTCAAAAACTTTTAATCTCTTAAATTTCCTAGATCGGAATCCTTAAACTGGTCTGCTTTGGTGATGTACACATACATTGCAAGTTCTTGTGTTCAAGGAATAATGTCATCTGTTAAAGCATTGGCAGGTTTTTTCATCAGCAGTGTCCATATGTGCCGATTCTGGGCTGTCCTCACACACACATTCATTGGCATGAATAACTACTCGGTCGACTCTGTGAATTCTGTTGTAGAATGTATAAAGTAAGACCCTTGTAACAGCCTCTTCATGCCTGTTGTGTAGATCCGAGCCAACAGGAACCTCCATAGCAGACCCCACTGTGAGAACAATACTCTTTTCTTTCTGTCCACCACCAATGTGCAGATGGCTGTGACCAAGCTAAGGTTCAAGCTCTCCATAATCACACCACCTTTCACAGTGTAAGCTCAAAATGTTTGTTTTGGTTGCTTGATATAATGAAAAACTCATGTGGGTCAGGAGCTGCACGTTTCCTACTGACTTCATAGACGTTGGTTCATTTTGTATAGGGCACACCTCTGTTCCTGTTCAGCAGACTTCAGGCTGGCCTAACTGTACATGTATATGTTCAACAAAGGTGTATGATATCAGTACAGAAAGGAAATTCTTCCAGCAATAGATTTGCGTGCCATTTAGTGACTGTTTCAAATGCTTCACCTTTATGAGATGGCCAGTGACATATGGCGCACATTGCATTAACAACCACTGTCCCTTTACAGTTAGGTTGACATTGACTTTGACTACAACTTCTTTAATAATAATAATGAAACATTTCTATATAGCGCATAACACATAAGTAAAATTTCATGTCTCTTTATCCCTCATGACACGATTCTGACCAGATGTATGGCGTGGCATGGATGAATGAAGATGCAGCATAGAAGGAGCATACGTTTCAACTCTGTTTGTAGAGATGGCTGCCTTTACTTTAGTGGGATTTGTGTAGATGCTTTTCAGGTTTCGCTTCATGTGGACTTCCAGCAGCTAGTTCAACTATAGGTTGTGTTTCTAGAACGGTCATATGAGACATTTATGTGGGCCAATCTTTAACATGAACCAACTTTCACGATATATCTCCTTTATACCTACTATAGAATTAAAATTGCCCTCAAACGTGTCATGTAAGCCTACAGACACACCAAACTGGGTGGGTAGACCTCGTTTATATTTGGAGTCCATTGCTGAAAGGCTGGTCTTTTGAACACCCCCTTCCCTCCTCCCAGGTATCTCATTCACGGGATAAGCATTATGAAATTTTGTGGATATGATTGTATCATTTGATTGTAGTAATTTAACCACATCTAAACAAATTATAACATTAACAACTCATATTCTTATGTATTTCATTGTTTTTAATGTTTATGTGTTTTATTGTTTATTAATGTACATGCTTAGTTGCATTATATAATGCTCTTAATAGATATCTAAAATGCGAATTACATGATTAAAGATCGAAATATAGCCTATTTTTCATTTTTTAAGAATTTAGTTATATTTTTTATACATACGCGCTGTATACGAATTTCACGTCCGTATTTGATGTATCACGTTGTAACGACGTGTGACGCAGTAACCAGAGATGCAATATGCTCAAATTTGGTATCAAACAATGCGCAGGAACCTTAGGAAAGTCCTCCATGAAACAACAATCTGGAATCAGCAGTGCATTGTGGTGTAATAGTGCAAGATGTGTGACTGGGTATTCATGACCCCTAAGGCTAAAACACACTATTTAGTGTATTATAGGTGTGATTTTCTTGAAACTCATCCTGTGGACTTCCAGTAGCTAGTTCGCGAGGTTGTCCACCTAGGTTGTGATCCTAGAGGGTCCTAGAAGCCATTTCTGGTGACCAACCTTTTACAACAGGCAAAAGCTGCTAAACCCCCTTTGCCCCCTGGGTATCTAAAGAGATAAGCTGTCCTCAGTGGCCAATTGTTTGTTTTCCCTTCTGTGGTCACTATATATAAACAGGTTTAAGGGAACAATTTTATATTGTATCCTGTCTATATCTATAGGGCACCCGTCTATAGCGGCCACTTTGCTTGTTTCTCTTTTGTAGACACTACAAACAGGTTTGACTGTTCATGAAACATCCATGGAAAATAATGAATTGCGGTTGACAAGACAGGCTTGGTGCAATCTCGTTGAAATATTGAGAGATATACAACCTTCCGCTGCATGGAGGCATGAACTGTCAGTGGGTAGAAATCGGGCGTCAAATATTAATTTGCGGAACAGCAACTTATATTAGATTCTGCGGCCATTCACTTCTCTCTCTAGAGGGTCGTGGCAAATTATTAAAAACGGGAGGGAACAGTCAGTCACTGACTATTAAAGGTACGTGGTAACAGTGTCGGAGCGCAAAATGCAGAAATGTTCATTTTGGAGTTGGAGTAGTTGTAGTCATAACATTTTTCGAAATAATGATCAAAGTACTGTATGAAAATATCTGTGGCAAATTATAAATTATTAGAATGGGAGGGAATGGTCAACGACTATTAAAGCAGTGCTCGAAATTAGCATAGGCCCGCTGGCCCGGGGCTACTAAAAATTAGCTCCGGGCCACCAAATTTCATTGATCCCAAATTCTACTGGCCCGTTCGGGCAACCAAATTTAACAGAAATTGTTATGTTTTTTCTTTGTATGGGGCCACCAGATTTAGGTTTCGGGCCACTCAAAGTTGAACAATCTTGTTTTTACTTGCCCGACTGGGCCACAAGGCAAAAAGGTTAATTTCTAGCATTGATTAAAAGTACGTGGAAGCGTTGTTGGAGTGCAAATTGCAGAGATTTTCATTTCTGCGATGGAAAAGCAGCCCAATGGCCTGGAAATACAAACGCTTTGGGCAATAATTATCTAAGAACTGTATGAAAACATCTTGAGCAAAGGAAGCCAGAAAATTGGTCCTTGTAAGGAGGTGATCTTTATAGACAGGTTTATTTACAGTCAAACTGCTTTTGAAAGAGTCCAGAAAAGTGGTCTCTAAAGACCGGTTCATTTACATGTAAAGTGCTTTTGAAGGAGTCAAGGAAAGTGGTCTTTATAGACAGGTGGTTTGCTAGAGCAGGTTTGAAATACCTTTAAAACTAGAGCGGCCCAATCTCCGGAAAATATTGACCAACTCTCCACTTGCGCTTCAATTTCCCGCCCCCGTGGGCATCTCTGCATGGACTGCATCACTTAAATATTGCTCATTTATTATCTTTCTTGCTCTTGGTGGGTTGAGGACACTTCGGATGCATTAAGCTTATCTGCATTAAAACATTTCTATAGTGTTTTTTTTTTAGGCTGGAGTAAATGTATACGAGTCATAACGCTACAATTGATTTTAGACTGCAGAGTCAATGTATGGAAATCATAATGCTTGCCTGGTTTTTTAAATTGGTGTAAATGTATACGAGTCGTGCTGCTACAAATCGCATATTACCATCATTGAATATTTGGGTTTGTTTTGTCGCTTTTGGATTGAGACACCGGACATCACTGGATGGCTAATTTACACTTTCCATAGATTTTAAGATCATTCCCGAGCTATGGGGTACATATTACATGAAGGACGGCACCATTCTCTGTTTCTATACCCCTAGGCCACACGCATTCAATAAGTGCAAGCTACTGAAGGGGGCGAGTCCTCTGGTAGCTCTGTGCACTTAACCTACCTTTTCCACTTTATGGATGCTGATTTCCTTGGTAGACGGCAGTAGGTATCGTTTTATCAATCTATGATGTGACATGGCCGGGGTATGAACCAAGGACCTCCTGTGCATGAGACGGATGCTGTAACCACTGAGCCACCATGTCTGGTATCTTATATTAAGCAGATGACAGAACGCTAATACTGAATCTACATGCATGGCTGCAAATCATTTTATGTTGTATCGTTAGTGATTCTGAAGTGGTTTGAAGAGGAGGAAGAAAACATATTTCAATTGGATTGAGGAAGATCAAGGAACAGCAGATTTTTGTTGGATAAAGATTGGACTTGGTGTCAACTTGCGGTGGTATTACAGTACATTTTTTAAAGATGGATGTTCTAACCACTAAACCACCATGCCTCTAGACGGTTACAGATGACAGAATGCTAAGTATTGCATTTGAATTATAATCCATTGCCTATGTGAACTTGGTGGGACTTGTATTAACTCTATGGGGATTGCAGAATCCAGTAGGGAACAGGTTAAATAAGTCATTTTAAGAGGAGGAACATTTTATTTAAATTGGATTGAGGGAGATTGAGAAACAGTGGATTTTCGTTGGATTAAGATTGGACTTGGTGGCGGCAGAAGTGGTGGCATGCAGCGTCTGAAGATCGAGGGCAAACCAAGAGGGCGCTCTAAAAGCCATGCATTTCCCGGCGCTGGTGAGTATGGTTGGAGGGTTTTGTAGCATAATCACACATATCAGTTCTGATATTTGCCTCCGTCCCTTGTTATACGTGCTCATTGATGTGCATTCTTGAGCTAAAACGCAAATTATGAACGTAAAGAATCTTTGTTTTGAATCAATTTGTGTATTCATCACTGCATAATACTATTGCAAACAAAAGAGGCAAATTTTCGGGCAACAATTTTGTTGAAATTGGACAGATTTGAAACTTGTAACGTTGTGTCCCTAATAATAAAATAATAATAATAATAGGTTCGATTGCGACTAAAATTCACCATAGTAGCTGATCTTCATAGAATTTTCTCGGTAAAAGATTCCATATCCAGTCAAACGAGTCGTTCTGTCTTCATGTGATAGGAAGTATGCCTTTTTATGTTTTTCTGGGTCACCCTGTTCTGCTTTGAATATAACAGAAACTGCGCTAACAAAATCAGGATGTCGCTAATTGTCATCGATAGCGTTTGCTTTCCCATCTTCAAATAGAAAGAAGTCAATGAGCTCTAATTGGGTATCCAGTGATATCTGACCTACCTTTTTGATAGTTCATTTCGTGGTAAATTAAATAAATGGTGAAAGTGATGTCTTTTTACCAAAAGAGGTTAGTTTAACCAGGGCTCAACACTTAGCTTTTTTTTCAGTGGCCCAAAAATTGTATTGCGAGTGTCAGCCCTGGTTAAACCATACAAAACATTTTTTTAAGCTACTGGTATTCAGTATGATAGACATTTTAAGTGCGGGTTTTTGCCAAAATGGTTGAGTGAAGTCATACAAAAACAATGCAACTATTCAGGAAATTAATAGACCAATTGGAATATCGTTAAAGTCTAACTTAAAAATTTGAGAATCTTTGTAAAGTAAGTGTGCATGAAGCACCTTTTTATGATTGCAAACTTGTTATTTTTAATGTTTGAAATAGCTCAGAAAGTTCCTAAAGTGCTGTTTTTATCTGGATTTGCCAACTAGATTTTTTGCACACGTGTGCACACGCGTTCAAATGAGGACATGCCATTTGTTTTCAAATTTTTATATATATATTTTTTTTTTGGGGGGGGGGGGGGGTTTGGAGTTTAGGGAGTTCCTGAAGCACTCATTTTAGCAGGATTTGCAAACTAGGTTCTTTGCACGCGTGTGTGAAAGCATTGAAGAGATGATCCAGGCTGACGTGGCCATGGCAATGCCAATGGGGGTGGGGAGTCCTGAAGCACTCATTTTAGCAGGATTTGCAAACTAGGTTCTTTGCACGCGTGTGTGAAAGCATTGAAGAGATGATCCAGACTGACGTGGCCATGGCAATGCCAATGGGGGTGGGGAGTGGTTGGAGTTTAGGGAGTTCCTGAAGTGCTCATTTTAGCAGGATGATCCAGGCTGATGTGGCAATGCCAGTGATGTTTCCTCTGGCCAGGAGGGGAAGTGAGTTAAACGGTTGAGCTGTCAGATGTTTTCCTTGTACGTATGACTAGGAGTGTGCAAGACATCCAAACAGTGTATTTATATCAGTGCGTATGACCCATAGATACTTAACCCATTCAGGACTGGTTGGTTCTGCTATACATGTTATTCTCTATCTAGACCCCTGGCCGAGTATCTATCTAGACCCCTGGCCGAGTATTGTCAGGAGTTAGGACCAGTCCTTAAGGGGTTAAAAGAGTCTTAATGATCAACATCCAAACTAGCCACATACTGTATTTTGTATGATTTGTGCTCTTGTCGATGCATCCACATCAATCTAGCAATGCAGGAATTAATATTTTTATTTTATGGGGCTTCTTTTTCAATCTGATGGATATAACAAAATATTTAACATAATACCCTATGAATTTTAGGAGCTACCTACTGAAGTTAGGGGGCTATTTTGAAAATTAGGAGGCAAAATCGCCCTCAGCCCCCGTATATTTCCTACCCTACAATCTAGCCATGTTCATGTACCATGTTTTTTTTCTTCATGCCAAAGTTGTTTCCGTTTGTCAGTAGAGGAAGTGAGTTAAACGGTCGAGCCGTCAAATTTGTATTTTTAGTTGGGTATGACTGGGTACACGCATAGTTTGTATGAAAGTGCAAGATGACCAAACAGTGTATATTTAGTGAGTGTACGCGATCGAGAGCCAAACTTACCACGCAGCGTATTTGTAAAATGTGTATGATTTGTGCACTTGTTGTTGTTTCGTTCATGCTGCAAGCTTGCCATGTCACCTACCATGTTTCTAGTGCTTATGACATGTGCACAATGTGATTGACAGCAAACTAGATACATGTACATGTAGATGTACTGATTTTTTCTTCAAATCCATGTGACTCGCGTTTTTCAGTTACAAACTTTCTTGTTACTTGATCCAGTTATTTCTACATGTAAAGTTTTTTTTATTTTTAGTTCATGTGACCTGCGTTGTTCACAGTAACAAACTTTTTGGACAGTACAAGAGCCAAAAAATGAGTCAATCTTCGTGTCAATTCTATTTTTGTATTGAATTCTGGAAGTACTAGTTTAGTTTGCCACGTCAGCCACTGTGTGAATTTGTTTTACAGACTGTACATCTCTCATTCATAGTTTTTTTTTGTGGAACAAATTGTTGTTCGATCCCTTTTTACAGGGAATAATACTTGATCCAGTCATTTCAAATTAGCCAGTTTGGTGTTAATTGCTGGAGGAATTACTTTGTGAAGTGAGAATAAGGTGATTATTTATTTATTCATTAATTTATTTATCTATTTATTGGTATGAATCTCAAACTAATCAGCAGCAAAGCTGAACTGATCAGTGTACAATGCATCAATAAATATAATAATAATATAATACAATACAATACAATTTAATACAATGTTTGATACTCTGATTACAGACATAGTATCATTAGGAGTGCATGCTGTGAGTATAATGGATATTTGTGGACTGTAATGTAGAGTATCAATATTGAAGTTGAAAGAAATTTTTACTAGATGTGTAATATATACAGTGTATGTGTGCACCATTTTTTTAAATTTTAAAGTTGAAACTTTGCACTTGGTGCTTTTTTTTTTTAAACTACAAACATGATTGTACCATCTTAGTAAGAAATGCAGGGGGGGGGGGGGTGATTCTTGAAAAGTTACAGTATAGGAAATGATACAAATGGTATACATTATACATCATTCCATAAAAAGTAAAGGACAAAAATATACTTATATAATATTAAATTAAAGGATTTTTAACTATTATTAAATTCACCTAAAGATGATTTATCATATTAGGCTCTGTATAAATATGACCTATTATTATTGTTAAGTCAAGCTTTAAGTTCTCCTATGATAATTAAGTAGTTTATGTAAAAGAATGCAATAATAATTTTATTTTCAGCAATGAAAATTATCATTCAAGTATACATTGTTTTTAAGGAAGTATATATTTGTGTGAATATTAATAGCATTCAAACAATGCACACGATTCATTGAACATTGTTATACTTTAATTTAATAATCTAAGTGACCTGCTCTGAGTGATTTAAAATCGGGACCTTTTAATATTTGGTTGCTCAGAACCTTTATTGGATGGACCCAAAGAAAACAATTTGGTTGCCTAGGTCGGCAAGTAAGATTTGAGTTCATTGAAATTAAGTGGTCTTGGCCAGTGCTGATCTTGAGCCCTGCATAATTATACATCCATTGCAATTGATAAAAATGTACACTCTGTCAACTAGCTTATGGGAAAGATTGTAATGCACACGTATTATACTCCCAGGACTTGCCTAGCCCTTAGGGGTGGCCCATGCGCCAATTTATTTGGAAACTCGTATTGGCCACCAACAACTTTAATATATCTACAACACACATCTATGGTGGGATCCAAAATTATTTTGTTTAAATGTGTTTTGGCCACCTGAAAGTAAAGCCCGGACATATCAACATTCCAATAGCTTTTTTTTAATGAGCCATGAATGTCTTTCCCTACAGAAAGTGGAAGTGAGCCCTCTGTAGATGGTAATGGGCCAACAGAAGGTGGAGATCCAGAGGAGATGGTTGAAGGCTAACACAGATCGATGCAGATTGTCCTGTAAATGTTGCATCCTTTTGAAAACCTTGCAAGAATGCTCAATATGCATCATTTCTAGCTCAGCTTTTCTAAACTTCTTTTTAATTATTATCTGTCATCATTAGCAACGGCAACATCATCATCATCATCATCCTCATCCTCATCCTCATCCTCATCCTCATCCTCATCCTCATCCTCATCCTCATCCTCATCCTCATCCTCATCCTCATCCTCATCTTCATCATCGTCATCATTTAAGAAGAAGAGATGGTTGAAGACTAACATAGATCGAATGCCGATGGTCTTGCATCCTTTAGAAAACCTTGCAAGAATGATCATGCATAATGAAAGCATCATGTCTAATTCAGCTTTTTGATATTTCTTTTCAATTACTTTCTGTCATCAATATCATCGTCATCAGCTGCCGAATCATTGCCAACATCATTATTAAGAAGAAGAAATAGCTCAAGGCTAACAGATCTATCGATGCAGTTTATCTTGTAAATGTTGTATCCTTTAGAAACCGTGCAGCATATGATCATGCATAATGCAAGCATCATGTCTAGTGCAGCTTTTTGAATTTTATTTTCAATTATTATCCGTCAACATTATCATCATCAGCATCGGCAACATCATATTATCATTATTTAGAAGAAAAGATCAGTTGAAGGCTAACACAGATCGATGCAGTTTATCTTGTAAATGTTGCATCCTTTATAAAATATTGCAGCATGATCATGCATAATGCAAACATCTATCTTTTAAAATTTGTTTTTATCATTATTTTCCATCATTATTATCATCAGCAGCATCAATACCCAGGGAGCAAAGGGGGTTTTTCATACATGGAATGTTATAAAAGGTTTGGGCCCATAATTGTCTTCTAGGACCTTCTAGAAGCATAACCTAGGTGGACAACCTCGCGAACTAGCTACTGGAAGGCCAGAAAACACATATTAAGGACTTTACCCCTAATATACGTTAAAAGCGCATTAAATCCTTAGGGTTCATGAATATCCTACTCTGGTATTATCACGATTAAACCCAAACGCATGCTGCTATCATCCAATTGCTTCGAATACGTCTTTCATAGATAGTTGTGCATCTTTTGATACCAAATGTTGCCTTTTTACTTCTATTGTTTTTTGTCACGTGCCTTTATATGTCACGTGTCAGACATAGAATATGAAATTTCACATACGCCTATGGACCAAAATCTGTGGAAATGGTGCAGATTATCATAGAATGACACAAATATTTGGTGTAAAACCTTATACATGTTCGATGGCATTTAGTAATATGAAAAAACAGTACACTAGCAAAACAAAGGATAAAACAATACAAAATAAAAGAATTTGAAACAAAGAAATACATAAGAATAATTACATGTTATAATTATAATGATAAAATGGATGTTATGATTTAGCGAACGTATCAATGTATGACGATCGCGGTGCGTCATTACATTTATCCCCAGTCATTGGATACATACTGCAATCAATCCAGCATACAAGAGTGCACATTTCTAACTCACATGGGAGTCTTCCAGCCTGACACCTTGTATATGAATACAGTGCTAATGAATCACGTTCCATCCTTCCGGCCCGGGCACTCTCTGATTCCGAACTCGGGACCTCATATGTGGAAAGCTTGTGCCCTTCCAACCTTTCACATCAAGTCCACGAATATTCAATCATAGCTGCTATTTATTACAAGCGAAATCTTTATAATCTGTTTCAGGCCCTTGGAACTGTTTTCATACTATTTTTCACAATTTTCATTAAAAATACATAAAATAACCAAACAATCATGTTACAATTCCAAACAAAGTGATTTTGTGGTTATGTATCGTTTCATATTACATTACAAAGCTGCACTCAGTATTATAATAGGGGGCTGGGGATACGAAGGTACATCGACATCGTTTGGAAAGAGTGCTATTAATACAAAGTCAAAATAACGAGGTATGAAAGCTGACATGTCTTTGGAATGAGTCCTTTTCAACTGATTAGATGACATCCTTGTAAAGCTTGTTAACTTCCATTCGCAAGAAAAAGAAGGCCAAACAAATTAATCCAAACAACAGCAAAAACATTTCAATGCACTTTTTACACATGACACGGACAGTACCACAAGCAGGAAAGAAATGACAGCTTACCAGTGCAAGTATAAGTCTATTCATATTCCAAAATTATGCTAAATGAAGGGGTAGAATTGTTATTAAGTCTGACATGATGAAGATCCTTAAATAGGGGGAAACTGCAAAGTGATCAATCAAACCACAATCATCAGGCTACATATCATATAAAGAAACGAGTTATCGTCAGATGACAATATAAAATAGCATAGTTTTATTGGTATTTTCACAAATGTGAAATAACCTATACTATACTTGTGGATTATGCTGATGTAAACTTAATCAGCATTTTCATGAATGATACCCCTCAAAAACTAAACGTCATTATTTTAAGATCATGTACATTTCTGAAAAGTATTTCATTCGCTAAAGAGTATCAATGATGTGCTCGATAACATGTTATAAGTCTACAAACAGTCATGTAGTTATTGGACCACAGATCTTGTGCAATTGACACCTAATACATGAACTGCCCTGAGCTTCTCAGTGAGAACAGTGTTTAAGTGAACTATTTAATAGTTAATGAGTCCTGGAGACATGCGCCGTCACCTGATATAACCATAGTTGTTAAAACCATCAACCTGACCAGTTCGAGGATTCAAATCATTGACAAGGTGCCATATACAGGCTGTTTATAGTGATCCCTCTTGAGGACCTTTTCCCAATAAAGAACATGCCTCTCCATGGGAGGTTAGGTCACCATCAATGACAAGTATGCATTGTCACGGATTCAAACAGTATATGTTTTTCTAAATTGTAAGTGCTCATTCATGATATACCTGTGTGTCCTTCTAGTCCAATGAACATTTCTATGAGTCAAATACAACTTATAATTATGTGGACTTGTTGAAACAATGATGTACCAATACAACTTAAAAGGGTACGATGGCTCAGAAAATGGCCTACAACATTAACACAAATTGTAACATTGTTTAAAGATGTAGAGTAGGTCACTTTGTTATTCTCTGGTACGATTATCATTTTTTATCATGATTGTTTTTGTCGATGCCCATTACTTGTTTGATTGTATTATCGTGTACATTTTGAATAAAAAGAATCTTCCTACTTAAAACATTAACAATAATTCGACTGAGAGTTTAGGTAAGCGCTACTGCCTTTGCCGCTTCATTTATTTTCCCTCATCTTTCCCTACAGGCTACACCTACGAAATATTTACACTCATTGCCGACTTCTGCATTAGTTCCATGTTAATATTGGCAAAATACGTAACACACATACAAACAAGTATATACGTAAGTGCATTTTTGTCAGATATATCATTAAATTGTTATTAGTAAGAAAATCACTTTATTAAATGGTTAATATTGTATTATATTCTTTATCAAGGTCTATTATATATCTGTACTCTATAACCAATATGTATGTCCTCATTCTACAATATGTACATTTCATTATCAAATCTATTTTACCTCTATTATAATGATTTAGTAAAATCATATACCAACAATACACTATTAGGAACTCATAGTCTTATGTATTGTATTGTTTTTAATGTATTAATTATTCTATTGTTTTCGTTTATATCATTTCAAAAACTTTCAAAAATTTAATTGAATGCCATTTGAAGAACTTCAAATACAAATTGTGTAACGTTTTAAATATCTTGAACATTTCAATGCATTTTTGTATATAACTGAACCTGCAATTTCAAGTCCTTTGTGTAACACGTGACTTAAAATGACACGTGACACATTAACTGAAGATATTATGCAGTCAAATTTGGTATCAAAAGATTCACATTACTCTACAGAATACAAATCTGAAGCGATGTGATGATATCATAATGCTTTTTAGTGTTATTGTGAAAATAGCAGAGGCAAACCTTCATGAACCCTAAGGATTTAGGGCGCTATTAACGTACATTATGTGTTAAATCATTTGTACACGTTTTGTGAACTTCCAGTAGCTAGATTGCGAGGTTGTCCACCTAGGTTGTGATCCTAGAAGGTCCTAGAAGACATTTCTGGTGAACAACCTTTTATAACATTCCATGTATGATATCCTAAAAAAAGGGGTGTTTGCTCCCTGGGTACAATATCATTTCAAGAAGTAGAGATAATTGGAGGCTAACACAGATCGATGCCCATTGTCCTGTAAATGTTGCATCCTTTGAAAACCTTGCCACATTAGCATGTGCAGAATATATTTCAAAACATTGTGTATGATATGAAAGTTGTATTGTAAAATATTTTTAAATTAAATTATATTCACAACAAATTTATAAATGCCAACAGAATATTCATAAAAACTTTTTTCAAAATGCTTCTGGAAAAAAAAAGGATTAATTTTCAAATACAATTTTTGTGAGAGATGAATGCACAACTAGATGATAAAAATGTAATAACGAGACCAAGAGAGAACGTTTGAGACAGTGAGGGAGTGGAGAGGGAGGAGATAAAGGAGGAAATGGAGAAAGAGGTGGAAGAGGAAGAAGGTGGAGAGGGAGAGAAGATGAAAGAGTGAGCAGGAGGAGGGAGGATGAGAAGGGAGGGAGGTGGAAGGAGTTAATATAGAGGGGTGGAGGTGTTGGGGTTAGGGGAGGAGCAGGAGGTGGGTAGGAGGGGATAGGGAGGTGGGGGAGAGAGGGTGGGAAAAAGGTTGGAGAGAGGGGGAGGAGAGGGGGGGGGGAGATGTGGAGAGAGATACATATAATGAGTAAGGAAGAGGGGAGTGGGAGAGGAGGGGAGAGGAGATGATAGGAGGGGATTGAGAAGATAAGTTGGAGGATCAGAAGAAGGAAAGCCAAAGGGACAGATGACTATATTCTAACCAACATTGTGATGAATTGTGTACTTGTTTGAATCCATCTCATAACTGTGTATACTGTAGTGGCATTCTCAACATAATGGGGGCACTCCCATTAATTTGGTTTGGTTTGATAAAACACTATTCTAAACACATATACTTGCACTATGAAAGTATTGATGAATTTTTACTTTTCTTCATGTCTATCTAATAATTTTGATTTAGCACTGAATTGCACAAATGGGGTACGGACAATGGCGTACACGTTACTCCTGTTAATTGGTTAGGGTTCAATAAAATCCTTTCAATAGAAGTACAAAATATGTTCACCTCTTTAATTGGGTTACACTGGCTAATTTGTATAATTATTGTTTCTCTCTGACCTGACCCAATTAAAGTGGAGAGTACTGAAATTGAAATAGGCTCAATGCACATTGACCATTCCTAGGTATACTTTGCAATATAAAATGACTGCATCCTGATTATGAGTTGAAATGTTGTAAAAAGGATTCATACTTTAAAATTTAAAAAGAATGTAATGTTTGTCAGGGTTTTCCTTTTTTATTTTCTCAGTCTCAGATGGCATTTGAGATGAGCAGATTACCATATTACATGTATATTTTATGTTTTGTTTCTGTTGTTAATGTTAGTGTGTTTCTTGTTTTGCTGGGCACTAGCTATTATTACTGTGAAACCTCATTACAAATAGCACCTTGGGCCCATTGAGTTCTCCTTGTTATATCACGGCTTAAACATAATACTATACAGAACCTGGACCTGTGAAATTACCTCGTTATATAAATATTAAGTTGTACAGAATTGTTCTCTCCTGTGTGAATACGGCAAGGGGATGGTATCTTATCTTGTAATTCATGGTGATGTTAATACTGTTAAAGGGATCTAGTAACTTTGTTGACATGTGCAAAAAGTGATGAATGGTTGATGCAATGTATATTGTTGTTATCTCATATGTCCACAGGGTATTGTGTGAACATTTCAAGTCAAATGGACATTGTATGGCCAAGTAATGAGTGAAAAAGCAAAGTGATATTCAGTAACTCACTGCACTCACTTTGTACACAGAAGAAAAACTTGCCCGGAGTTTTTCTTATATGAATACTTCAATCATACATATCTTTGTAACGAAAGGGAAATTTGAAAAACCGAAACCTGTCCCGTGATTTTATTGTTAATACGAATACAACAAGGTATAAGGGAACCGCTAGAATTAGAATTTTATTTTGAGGATTTGGACAATGTTACTAAGTCCCTTTAATATACCTATCATCTTCAGATAATTGTAATTGTGCACAATTTAATTGGTGCCCGGTTATATTCCCGGTTTATGATCAAGTTAATGCGTTCATGAACAAATGTTGCAGATTATTTATTATATTTGTATTTTCCGTGTGAACAGGGCAAGGAGCAGAAGACCAGGATGAGTTCTTCTCCAGGGATCTTCTCGGAGCATCAAACAAGTTCCAGGCACAAAGGAGCAGAGTAAGTTCATCTTTGATTTTTTTCTTTCTTTCAAAGGGATCTATCTAGTAGCTATGTTGACATATATAGGAGGTGAAAGTCATTACGTGAATGCTCCTCTCAATGCCCATGAGCCGCTTGGAAGGGATGCTCACCAGGGAGTGGAGATGGTGCACATAGTGTGCATTGTATCCTATGACCGCGGTAATAATTGTGTAAAGCGCTTAGAGATGATATTGTATCATATTAGGTGGTATATAAATCAAACCTATTATTATTAGTATGCAAAAGCAGACAAAGGTTTGGTAAAATGTGTATTTCTGTGATCTCCCAGAGAGACTTTCAAATCCTATTAACACTTCAATGAAAAATATCATGAAAGAGAAATTCAGAAAATGAAAGCTGTTTGACGCTTTTATACAACGAGGTATGTGAGAACAACTTGAGTAAATCAGTAAATTACTAGATCCCTTTATTTCTTTTATAATTTGTTGTGTGCGAAGAAGAAGGGTGAAATTAAACTGATTTTGACTCATTTGAGTTCTGCATACCATCCTCTAGGTTTAAGTTTTTTCTATGTGATGCCAAATTATTTATGATTTTCGTTTCTAGTAACTTTGTTGACATGTGCAAAAAGTGATGAATGGTTGATTAAATGTGTATTTTTGGAATCTGATATGTCTACTAAGTAATGTGTGAAAATGTCATGTTAAGTGGATGTCATATGGCCGAGTAATGAGCGAAAATGCCAAGTGATATTCACAAATTCATTGCACTGACTTTGTACACAGTTATAACTTCGCAGTGGATAATTAAAAATCGGAACACTTTGATTGTAAATATCTTTTTAAAGAAAGGGACGTTTTGAGAAAAAAAACAACCTGTAGTTGTCCCCTACATAGAATAACAATGCTACAGAACCTGTATAAAGGTCACATGTCAGCAGTGGCCGCTTTCTTGTTTCCCTTTAATATGAGGTCACTAGACTGTACTTTCAATGTGCCACCCCCACTCTGCCCTCCAGTTGCTAATGAGAGATTTCAAGGGTATATTGTTATGAAAATTCAAACAATTATAATTTGTGCTCATTAAGAGATAAAGGGAGACAGCTCAATCCCCTCCCACATGATAAGCTTGCTATTTGGGGCTAATTATCAAACCATTGCTCATTAATGGTGAGCTATTCTCAGCTAATGAGGAGACGCAGCTCATTAAAATCATGTCAGACCTTCAGACTTAATAAGAAAATAGCCTCTCATGAAATGTATGGAAAAACAAACCAACATGGAACCTTTCTTGACTTCTTAATAGGGGGTGGGGGTATACTTACAGTTTGATATGCATCATACACTGTATTAAATGTCGTATTTAACCAAATGCTAGAATTATCTTTTTCTGGTAGCCCATGGGCAAATATATTTGAGACTTCGCTTACCCAAAGGAATACAATATCCTGTCCAGTTTGGCAAGTCGATTTACTTAATTTGGTTTCAACAAGTTAACTTCACTGATGAAACAAATCTTGTATGATATTCTCAAGTCACAATGAATTAATTTTGAAATGTTATTCAGGCAGGGAATGTTTGTATTTAAAACATGCAAGAATTGTTATGAAGAAATCGCTATAAATTATCACAGAGAATATAAAGCTCTCCATGCTCTGATTAATTTAGTCTGTCATTTGGTGTATGCCAAACAGAAATTCCAAAGTCATAATTTTTCTCAATTATGATATTACGTAGAATTCAATTATTATTTTGTGTACATACATTGTGCTATGTTTGGTGTCATTAGCCAATTAAAGGTCACTCTAATTGTGCAAACTAATTAGGTCAGAAGAGAATGCACTGCCTGTATGACAGAAATCTGGCAGAATATTCATCATTCATGAGTATTCCATGTTGTACTTTCGTATGATTATGCAAAGTTAAAGGGATAGTTGAGTTTTGTTATAGAGGGCGCTACAAAAAATAATTTTTTGTGAGATAATGACAAACTGAGTGGCAAATTCGAAAGAGCATACAATTTTAATGGCAGAATAAACTTTATTTGATCAAAATCGGTTCAGAAATGGCTGAAATATCCATAAACATAACCATTTGTAATAATTGTGGGGCCCCACATTTATTTGATAAATTTGAACCAGCTGTTAAAAAAATCTTTAAAAATGCTTCCACTTTTCACAAATAAAAGAGGTTTTTAAATATTTGTTGATTATCTCTCTATCTAATCACTTTCAACAAAACATCACATGCACAATATTTTATTTAAAATGGTTGAAACCGATGAGTATTTAGAGAACGCCCTCTTGAGTTTTAACGGCTCTTTTTTAATGATAACAGGCTTTTTACTTAGTCATTTGTAATTTTATATTTCTTTCGAGCATGTTGGAGTAGTTTGTGATGTAATGGTTGCAGGTTTTGGTTTACATTCAGTTTGACCAAACCTGTACTCTCTTTACCAGAACTCAACTATCCCTTTAATAACAAGGGGATAGCATCCAAGGATAACAATAACAACTACTACACAGGTCACCAAATACTTGTTCAATTATCTAGCGTGAAGTTCTCCATGCTCCGATTAAATGGGGCTAATTTGTTGAAGAATTTGTCTCCCCCTTTAAAACAGCTAACACAAGTTGCCAAGTACATGTTCTTTTCTGTCATCTAGCACGAAGTTCTCCGTGCTCTGATTGAGTGGGGCTAATGTATTGAAGAATATGTCTTCACTTTAAAAATAACCAACACAAGTTACCAAGTACCGTAAAACTCCGTGTATAAGGCGCACTTTTTTCCGTCGGAAAAAATTTCAAAGTCGGGGGTGCGCCTTATACACAGGTATAGCAAAAAAAAAAAAAAAAAAAAAAACATTTTTTTTTTTTTTTTTTTTTTTAGAATTTTTTTTGGGACACCCTGTAGTCATGTTCAATGCATATTACACTGGTGTAGAGCATGACAAGAGCTTGTTGTCTGTTGTAGCATTCAGCAAGATATACTTTTTTCACACAAAACAAATATTGGTTACAAATTTAAAAATTGCAAGTTTATTGAGCAAATACTGCAGCTAATGAATATTCATACATTCGTGAGCAGCAGGTACTCATTATATATGCAATTATCTAACCAGTGGTTATAAATTTTGCTCATAATTGAAAATAGTTGTTAGTTAATTAAGAAAATTGCATATATTGAATGAGTATAAGTGCTTATGAATATTCATGAATAAGAATATGAATATTTATGAGCACCAGTGTTATTGCTCAATGTGTGCAATTTTTGTACTAACCACTATTTTGTATGTGAAAAAATGTATATGATGATGAAAGCTACAATTGACATTAAGCCCTTGATATGCCCTAGACCAGCGATGTAAGTATTCCAACAGCACTACAGGGTGTCTAAACAAAATACAGGGTGTCCTAAAAAAAAAATAATAATAATTTTTTTTTTTTTTTTTTTTTTTTTTTTTTTTTTAAATTTTTTTTTAGAAAGTTGGGGGTGCGCCTTATACACGGGTGCGCCTTATACACGGAGTTTTACGGTACATGTACTTTTTTCAGTCATCGAGCATGTATCTCTGAGTTCTCTGATACAGAGGGCTAATTTATTGAAGAATTTCTCTGCCCCTTTAAAACAACCAACACAAGTTACCAAGTACATGTACTTTTCTATCATCGAGCATGAAGCTCTCCATGCTTCGATTGAGTGAGGTAATTTGTTGATGAGGAAGTGTTGCCCTTCCCTACTGTCATGCATCAGGCAAGGAGGCAGGAAGTTGGAGGTCAGCAGCCGCTCTCTGGCTGAGCAACTGGCCTCTCATAGCTAGTCTCGCTGCAAGGTGATTTGGGGCAACTGTTATAGCACTTGTCATCAGTGGCGTAGAGGGGGGAAAGAACAAAATTATTCTTGGGGGCCTACATTTCAAGTTTGCCTACATGAACTCTCTAAATTTGTTTTGCATTGAACTCTAAGCAAATTTACAGGGGCTCTTCTATGATTTTCAGAGGCTCTTTTTGGCATCTCGGGGGCGAATTTGCCCTGAGCCCACGCGTGTGTATTTTTGTTCACTGGTTGGACCAATGGGGGGGGGGGGGGGGGGACAAAACAAATAATTTGGAAGCACACTCTAGATGTATTTCCTTTTTTTTCAAAGGATTTCCTCCTTGTGTTTTGTATTTGTTTGTACAAATTATAGGAGGGGGTGGCCTCTCCCCCCCCCCTTGCTTGTTATGGCTGGAAACATTAGTGATTCAGAATCCTTATAAAATGAGCATTGGACCAGCAACATTTCATTAATGTTCAATTTTACATGCCTGAATGGCAAACCAATAACATATTTTTTAATATAATTTTTTTTTTTTTTTTTGTGGCCACCAGATTCATGTTTTGGGCCTCTGAATTATGAGAAATGTTGAGTTTACTTGTCTGACTGAGCCACTAGAAAAAGAAAAAAAAATTGTAGCATTGGTTAACCCCTTTACTACGGGAACCGGGTGAGTTGTGTACAAAGTCTATGGGGATTTCAGAAACTCAAAGGGAACGGGTTAACCCCTTTACTACGGGAACCGGGTGGGTTGTGTACAGAGTCTATGGGGATTTCAGAAACTCGAAGGGAACGGGTTAATTATGTTCTTTTACTAAATATCATGGTTGTAAACAATTGTGCTTCAGAATCAATATGAAAATTGAAGTTGGATATCACTCATTGCAATGATGGATATTGGATGGATATCTGTTTTGTCCCAGCGCAAATTGATTCAAAGATTCAAAACAATTACAACACGGTGAATGCAAAAATCAAGTCAATTGCCTTATATTTCACATCTCAGATGCAAAGCAAATTCTAAATTGATTATTTCAATCAACATTAGAGCAAAATTCTATTTATATTTCTTTGCTTTTTAAATCAATAAGTGGTTAAAAATGACTGTCTTGTTTCGAAATAATTAATAATCATTATTTCAAATAAAACACTATAAATCCTAATCCAAATACATATAAAAAGTAAATTGCCTTTACATTTCATATAACAACAAAAGCTAGACTCGTCAGACGGAAGCAAACTCAAAATTGATTATTCCAATCGTCATCCGAGTCCAAAAATACTTGGGGTTGATCAAACCATCTGGTTAATGATTTCTCCAGTCCTTATTATCCTAGATTTGACATTTCCTACTCTAATTAGCATCTCTCGTACTTATTACATGTGCAGTAGGCAATTTGAAGTCTGTAATTGCTTTAACGAATGTCAATATTGTGACGGCGACCCATAGCCGCTTTGATGTAATTAAGCGTGCCATAGGCACGCGACGTTGATTTTTAACATGGTTTCATTGAAAGCAACATCTCGGCAGTTTTGTGTGTTCTTTTTGTGTCTCTTTTGAGAGGAACTCGGGAGAGTTTGGTGGTTGTGAGGTTCCAATCATCATCAACTCATAACATGGGGGCTTGTAGCCGGAAGAATTTGTAGTGTTTCTGCAAGTTTAGGTAGTAAATTGCCGATTATTTTGTGATGTGTGTTTGAATTGATGTTGCCTGTTAATATCCCGCCGTACTCGTACGGTGTATACAGTTATCGGTTGTGTGCGCGCCGAGTGTTGTGGGTCGCTGTGACGGTGGATTTGCCCGTGCAGTGTGTGTATAGTACGTGCTTAGTGAGTTTGTGTATACTTGGTTTAATTGTATACGGGTTGCACTGTGGGAATAAAGTGCTGGGTTTTCTAGGCATTTTGCAGTGTGTGAGAGAACTCGTCAGTTAGATTTTTAGTTGGGATATTCCGTTTTGGAATGTGAATTCACTTTGTTTGAATTCTAGGGTACATTTGTAGTTGTAGCGATTGTGTACGTGGGCTATTTTGATTGTAGAATTGCATTGGATGCAGTGATAGAGCTGTGATGTAATTGTCAGGATAGTTGTCGCTGTCTGGAATTGGCAGAAGTATACAAGATATTGCAGCTAGGTTGATAAACTAGTGGCTAATTAGACGTCGACGGTCCAAGTTTATTGTTAAGTGTACCAAGTTAGTGTTTTCTGTGGTTTGAGTGCCGACTTCAGGAAGTCCGACGTGGCAACTCGAGTATTATTGTCGGTTAGAGTGGCGACTTTATGGAAAATCACAGAAATTGTACCATTCTGGTATTTGATGGCTGTACGGAGCTGTGCAGTTGAGCTTTGCGCATGTGTGAATCATTGGAATTGTATCTCGGAGTCCGTCCATACAAATTTTGATGTTGGTTTTGACATTCTGTCATTGACTTATCACCCTTCGGAGTCTGACCAGGTGATGATGTGTATTTTGCACATGTAGATATTTTCAATGTTTTGTGTGACGAGTCAAGTTTGTCTAGATGCTATGTTGTCCTTCGGAGTCTGACCAGACAAGTAGTATAGTGGTTACTGTTACGGTTTTCACCCTTCGGAGTTTGTCCAGGTGAAGCAGTGCGGTGTTGCCTTGCTGGTAGTAGTTAAGTAATTTGTAAATTTGCACATACATGTATCAAGTTATGTCAGTGTGTCGACCCATTTGTCTTTCGGAGTTGGACCAGGCAGAACGTGGTTGTCAATTTAGTGCACCAATTGATCGTCTCTCTGAGGTGGACCAGGCGTGAAGGAGCAGTGGATTTTCTAGTCATCTGTAATTCGGAGCCTGACCTTAGCAGAGCTAGGAGATTACTGTAGGTGGTACATGTTGTTTTACATAACTTTGTGTTTGACAGACTACAAGTTGGTTATTCTACATTCAGTAGTTTGCATTAGCATAGCTTAGTACCTGTTTTGTAACTTTGTCAAGCATGGATGCCCTGTTTGATGTAGATGAATTTGTTGAAGATGTCACGGTAGGCAAATTGAAATGTCTGAGGAAAGTCTACTTGAAAGAAGTAGCACACTATTACAGTGTTTGTTTTCCTCCAACTGCTAGGAAAGCTGAAATTCTTGGGTTAGTGTTGCGGCATCTTGGCTTGGATAAAATAGAAAAGATTAATGCCAGTCGTATTGCACAAGCTAAGGTTGAGTTGGAGCAAGCAAGACTTAATTTGGAAATAGAGAGAGCAGAATTGGAGAAACTGAAGTTAGAGAATTTGCGACGAGGGGTAAAGTTGAAGGAAGCTGGAGAGGCTGAGTGCCTTGCTGATGTCATTTTGGTTGAGCCAATCCCAGGGCTGGGTGAGTTGGTGCCAGATTTTGTTCTGGATGAGTTTCCTTGCGATGAGTTTGTGTCTCTGCAAGTTTGTGGTGAAGACAACATCCCTGGAGATGAAATTCCTGTGATGGAGAAGTCTGCTCTACCAGGAGGCGAGCCAGCTGGGTACTGGACAGATGTTCTGACTGAGCCGGATGGGTGTGGACGTCAGATGGATGAAGCCTCTTCCTCCGCTGCTTGCAATCCAGGTGATTGCAGGACTGTGATTGGGTCAGGGGATGGACCAGGTGGAGAGTTGATGGGTGGAGACTGGACAGATGACTGGACGAGACCTGGTGGATACCAGAGGGATGACGCGTCATCGGCAGATTCAGCTTGTAGTCCAGGTGACCGCAGGCATAGTCAGCCTGCACTCCAGGAGCCTCCTGATGTCGGGGAAGCTGACCAGACTGTGGAGAAGCGACAAGGCGGTCGATATCTGGCCAGTGCTGCTAGATGGCGTCATGGTGGTCAACGCAGGGCCAGAGTTCGTAGACGGCGACGATGTGGTCGAGGACGTGCCATGGAAGCGAGGAGGCGAGCAGGAGCTCGTCGAAGGGTTCGGACTCGCGTACGACGTGGAGGATGTGATGCTGGAAGATGTTCGCGGATGCCCCGGTGCAAGTCGCGAGGTCGTCGTGGGAGACGGCGTAGGGACCATCCCGATGCTGATCTGCGTGTTCGCGGTCAACATGAACTATTTCCGATGGCCAATACGGAACCGAGAAGCCAGTACTTACCGTTTGAGATACTGGACTTCAAGAAAAGGAAAAAATAATTGATTGATCTTTGTCTTTAAGCCAAATGGACTGATACCAAAAGCACAAAGAAATGGACTGGAAATGACAAAGACACCTTGACAGTGAAGCAGTGGCCTTTGCTGGTGATGTAGCGCATTCTGCTGGTGCCAGTGGGAGAGAGAGGACGTCGTTGGCGAGGGAAGCGCGGCACTGGAGGTCGACGATCGACGATGATGGAACGGTCTGTGATTAATTATGAAGAATTGGACTTCAAACAGAAATTAGAAACACAGTGAAATGAGACACAAACTTTGTATTGACATTGAAATGATTGAATCACTTTGAACAAAGGAATGAGCTGATATTGGAGTGAACATTAAAACAAAAAATAACACTTGAAATTTCAGCTCAAAGAGGACTCAGTAAAGAGAATCGGGAAAGACTGAAATTATATTCTGATGAACATTTAAAGAAAAAGAAATAAAATATTTCTTTTGTAATATATGTACCGGTAATAAGTTTTTGGAAAACTGTATTATTGCATTAAGTTAAATGTTTTCTTTTTTGTAACAGGATTGCTGGGCAGACTGTGGATTACTTGAAGAGATAATTATTCATTTGTTTTTCTTTCTTTTACAGGATGGTTCATATCAAAAGATTGATGCAGCTAGCAGTTGATATGGGAAAGAAATGTATTATTTGCATGTTGTAAGAAAAGTTGGTGTACCTTTTCTTTAGTGACAGATAATATAGAGGTATTTGAAGCTAAGAAGTTTTTGTGGAAAATAAATTGTACAATTTTGCGAAAAAAATATGTGAATTGTAATGCCAAAAGGAAATGATTCGTATTAGACATTTTATTGATTGCAAGCATGTATTTTTGTGATTTTAAGAAAATGTTTGTTTAAAAAGAAAAACTAATCACAAGGTATTGTTTGTTTCTAGGTAATAATCAGGAAATATGCATGTTTGTATTTATAAACATTGATAGTATTATTGTCTTCATGCACCATTGGAAATGTGTGCAATCAAACAGTTTTGATAGATGCAGAATGTAGTGTCCGATTTCGGATACGGGTAATTCATTTAGTACATAAATTGTTAAAATGTAAGTTTTTGCATTTTTGACTCATGTCTTGTGGTTTGTATGATTATATGGGTAGGGTTTAATAATACGATCATGATTTGAACTTAGTTTTTGTAGTAAAATTCAGTGAAAATGCTTTTGAGTAGCAGGAAAAGTTACGATTATATTTAATGAGTGACGTCATAGTCAAGTTATGAATATTCATGTTCTAGTCAGGATCGATAGATGAGAGCTCTTGGAAATGTTTGTTATCGATCTAATTTGAGATAACCGATCCTGTTTGTTAAATATGTATTATGCTCACTTTATTTTTTCTGTTGAGAAATGAATAGTCCTGGCAGGCTAGACAGTGATGAAAGTTTG
Organism: Echinarachnius parma; assembly: GCA_037951105.1. Classification (NCBI taxonomy): domain Eukaryota; kingdom Metazoa; phylum Echinodermata; class Echinoidea; order Clypeasteroida; family Echinarachniidae; genus Echinarachnius; species Echinarachnius parma. The sequence goes on along the minus strand of JBAMJV010003857.1, from coordinate 142,026 downwards.
AAAGTCTATGATATAGTTATTGACAATGTGAAAATCATAGGGCTTAGTTTATATACATTCAGTTTGGTATTTGTCTTATATGCCAGGAGCAGGTTGGGGTCATTTATTTCTATTGTATAAATGCCCTCTTTAAGGAGGGAAGTGTGACGGCGACCCATAGCCGCTTTGATGTAATTAAGCGTGCCATAGGCACGCGACGTTGATTTTTAACATGGTTTCATTGAAAGCAACATCTCGGCAGTTTTGTGTGTTCTTTTTGTGTCTCTTTTGAGAGGAACTCGGGAGAGTTTGGTGGTTGTGAGGTTCCAATCATCATCAACTCATAACAATATCTTGTACACATTTTAGCGGAAGAGCAGTTGAATAATACAGACAGAGAGGCAATTTTCCTCACAAGCAGCTTAAAACAGCCCCCCATACTTGTTAATGAGCCCGAGAAATTGTATAGTTCTATGCAAAATATCATACATGTACTTAGTACACCTGTAATAAGCAATTTGAAGTCTGCAATTGCTTTCAAATATGTCAATAGCTTGTTTTTAAAAAATGGTAGCCAAAGACAAGTGAAAAATATACCGCAATTTGGACCCCCCCCCCCCAAAAAAAAAATAAATAAAAAATAAAATAAATAAATACAAATAAATAAATAAATTATTAAAAAAAAAAAAAAATTAAAATAGCAAAAGAGCCCCCTTAAATTGTGTAGTTCAATGCAAAATCTCATGCTTAGTACACACATATAGGTAATGTGAAGTCAATGTCAATTTGTTTTGCAAATTTAGAAGAAGAGCAATGAAAAAATATACAGGGGCAATTGTGTCCCTTTAAATGCCTCAAAATGCGCCTAGAAAATAAAAAAGAGCCCCCATAAATTATAGAGTTAAATGCAAAATGTTGATAATGTCACAAGGCAATTGAAAATGACCCGTTTTTTCCTTTCAAAAGAAAGAGAGAAAATAGAGAATTATGAAATAATAGAGAAGACTATTATTTAAAGGGTACCACCAGGCAAAGGACAACACATTATTATATGTTTTGGTACCGTTTTGTGATATCAAATAGATACCCAACATTTTGCAATGGGCTGTTATAATTCATAAACAAAGCAATTAATTTCCACCACTTACGGAACCACTGCTATTCCCTGGTTCCATACGGGCCAAGCATTTGCGAGTGCGCCAATGCTATTCACGCGTACGTCAATAGAAACCCGGATGATTCGTTCGCTCTGCACAGAGCGCTCTGGCTCTGCATAACTATAGTCTACGCAATTCAGACCGCATAAACGCATGGTTGAGAATGGTGATGCGTTTTCCAATTTTTTTTTCTTTTTCTGAAAACATATTTTTGTGAACTTGTTGAAGGAAGGGAATACTAAAGATGTTACCTTTCTATAATAAGAATATTATTTTTGGGTGGTGGTACCCTTTAATGTTCATATAATATATAAATGCTATCAAATGTTTTGCAAGGTACTGGGAGTGCAAAATGCATTGAATAACATTCATTTTTAAAGCTAAAAATAGACCTTGCAATTTTAAAGAAAAAATGAAGAATGAATAAAATGCGATTAGTGTGGTTGGAGGATATAACTGGGAAAAGGGGAAAGGAACCTGAGATTAGAGGGAGGGATAAAGAGAAAACAAAATGTCACTATTTTAAATTTCAGAGAAAGATAATTAAAGAGAAACATGCCATTTTTTATTTGATGAAAACATCGGGTAGAGAAAGAGGCGATAAAGAAAGAATTTACTCTGATTTGTTGAGAATGTGAGAAAGAATTGACTTGGTTTTGCTCAAAATGTGCAACAGCTAGTGAGAGAAAAAGAAAGAGAATTGACTTGGTTTTGTTATAAATGCGAGAGAAAATAGCAAAATTGATAGAGAGGAGAAGAGAGAGAAGAAAATAAAGAGAATGATTTATGAATCTCCACAAATAGCCGACACGGAAAGCTAAGTGCAGGCAGTTTGTATTTTAGATAATCGTAATATAAGGAGGCGATTGCAGGAGCTGCACGCACGTCTAGTTTCAGAAATGACTAATGCGAGAGCTAAATCGAGGCCTGGATCGTTAGGCAGTCAGCATATGATCATCATCGTACATGTGTGTGTGTGTGTGTGTGTGTGTGTGCAATGAACAGCTACATGGCATTTCCCTTGTGTTTTTTTCCAAGAGTGTACAACATTTTGTAGCGTGAGCAGGGGAGCTTGTATTTTGGTTTTGAGCTAGCGAAGTGGGAGGGGACTTGATACATGTGTGCAGCTAGTACGGTGTCTACCAAATTGAGTTCTCTCAATTTCAATATAATGCTGCAGGGTGTATTAGTTTGTGGTGCAGACGTTATATTGCTGCACATTTATGCTGAACTCATGTAGAACTGTTTTTCTTTGGTGGCTGGGTGCATTATCATTGCATTATATACTCCGCAGCTAGCTCGCATCAGCTGATCACCTTTCTATTTACGGCGTTCCGAGGCAGACCTCCTTTTCATTACCTCTGCGTTCATTCCTTCTCTTGCCTCCAATTTCATATAGTCGGCGAGCCGTCTTGCAATTTGCGAAGCTCGCTCAATCGCTCGCCCTCCGTGGACTCGGAACATTTAATATCCACAAGTTTTCGTACATTTGATCCTCAAATCTTTCTTCCCATTCATTCCAATCATCGTGCGTGTGTGGATTTCTTCCTCCTACTCCCTTTGCGTTGATTCATTCTGTTTGCGGATAATTTCTCTCTCCGTCTCTCCCCGTCTCTCTTCGTTTGAACATCTGTGTCTCGATCTCGCGGTGGTTTCCTTATGTTGCCGCATAATTCGCACGAAGAAGACGCTCATTTACATTTGTATTTTTGCGATTTGGAGAGTACAGGTATATATATGTACATACATTTGTACATGAATGTGCACAGCTGAAGTGAATGGAATGATCTTTTTTTAGTTTTGTGTGTGGTTTTGCTAAAAGGAGCGCACAAGTGTTTGCCAGCCATCTGTGGAGTTCTTGTTCCTTTATATACAGTACCTCTATTTTTAATGTGACGGAGCACCATCGTTCCTGATCATGTATTATTCAGAAAGATGTAAACTCTTGAGATGAATTGGGAGGAAATCAGAATTTAGAGGAGTTAGGATCAGTAAAAGGAAACTGTCATTTTGTGTGAACATTGACAGAATTTTCCTTTCTTCTTTATTGTTGTCTTTGATACTGTGTAAAACGTGCATTACTGCATAGTGTTAACCCATAGCCTACAGGAACCTGGTGTTCCATGTATTAACTCTATGGGAATTGAAGAAACTTGTGAGGGAACGGGTTCACACATGTGTGTTAACCCACACATCACCATGTACTCAAACATTATGTAATGTCGACCCCATGAAGTATTCAGTGGGTTGATAATAAACTGAATGGCATAGGGCTTTGAATACCAAGGATTTTACAGCTCTATTGCATTTGCATGTATTGTGTGGTGCTAATATGCAACACTGGCACCCAAGGAGTTTAACCACGCTCGTTATTTTCGCCACTCCAATATCTAGAGTCGGACATCAGTTGATGATGTTCCCAAAGTGTTGATACTGGAAGGCTTAACCACGCTCATATATTTTCGTCGATCCAATATCTAGAGTCGGACATCGCCGGGGATCGAGAGAAAATCTCCGGAAAGTATTGGATTGCCATCTCCGTCTGCCTGCATTGATTCCTCATTAATTAAATCCCTAGGCCCTGTATCCGTTAGTGCGGAAAGGAAAGGCATATAGATGCTATATTTATATACATGTACATACTGTATAGTGTGGGAACCCGAAATTGGTGAAGCGCTCGATTGGAGACTTGGGGAATTATGATAAATAAATGTATACATGTACTGGTATTGCTTGATATCACAAGATTGATGCGCTAAAGTGAAGAGACGACTTTGGATTTTTTGTACTGGTGCAGATGTATGTTTTGTGAATTTTATTTGAAGCAGTCGAACGGAGAGTTGGGGAATTGCCATAAATAATTAAATGTATACATCTGCAGGTATAGCTTGCTATCGCGAGTCACCCACTTCTCAGTTGAAGGAAAGAAGTGCGCCCAAGTGAAGAGACGACTAAGAATTGTTTGTACTGGTGCAAATACATAAATGAGTTGGGAGCATGAAATGAAGCGCTGGAGTGGAGACTAGTGGATTGGTCATAAATTGTTAAAGTATACATGCGCAGGTATTAATAGCTCTTCCGTGATACCCACACTACTCATTCAAAGGAATTATATATTGGTGCACTTGAGTGAAGAGACAACTGGTGTTTTCTTCTTCTTCTTCCTTATTAGCGACCACAATCAGCTTTGCTGATTATTCTGTACCGTAGCATATATTCGGAAAGGAAGTGTCTACTCTATACATTTATATGTTGGAAACTTGGATTTAAGTGCTGGTATACACAGACTGTTGGACTTATCATATATAGATGTATGTGCATTCATGATAGCCTACCCGCACACTTATACAAAATACTCTGAGACTAATGCACAGAGTGTAAGGGTAGATCCAAAATATTCCTTTGGAGGGAAGGACATTTAAAGCATACTGTTCTATGCTCATGCAGGGAAACTTGAATTAATGTGCTCCAGCCCAGACTTGGAAATATCTTATAAAATTAATTGGTACACTCTCTCACAGAAATCCCTGAATTGGAATTATCATTTTTATAAAATTTGAAAACTTTGCGGTCGTATGAAGGATCGGTGCTACTACACAAATATCTAACGTGTGGGGAGAACCAAAACATTTACATTCATGTAGCGATTCATGAATGAGAGCAATTTTGCAAAGAAAACGCAGCATGCGTTTTATAATGTGAAATAATCTGCTTCCCGCTGTGTTCGGATGTGATGAATATCAGATTTATGTGTAGGGGACGATAAGGCGATACAACCAACCCTAAAAAGAGAGAAGCAAATTCAAGACGACTTTAGAATTGTTTTTCAACCATGAGCTGAAATGAATTGGTACCCCACCGTGTGTTATTCCGATGTGACAAATATAGACATTAAAGGTAGGGAAGAATAAGACAAAATACGAATAACGTAACGTGACGTATAAGAAGAAGGAAAGAGAGACACAAATTCAAGACGACTGTGTAATTGTTTTTCACCGGATGAGCTGAAATGAGCTGGCACCCCACTGTGCGTTATTCCTACATGATGAGTATCATGGTGTCGAGGAGGGCAGGGTAAAGTGACTATTAGAAAGAGAGACGCGAAGTTGGGACGACTTAGTAATTGTTTTTCTACCAATGGTGCACAGTTTAGGCATGACACTGGCTTCCCAACCAGTTTTAAAGGTGAGTCTCAGATTGATCAAATGAATATTGCGGTGAAAAAATACAGAGGGCAATTTAGCTCCCCCCCCCCCCCCCCCCCCAAAAAAAAAAAAGAGCCCTCGAAAATCACAAAAAGTGCCCCAATAAATTTGTAATAGTTCAGTGCAAAACAAATGTTAACAAATGTTAGAGTGCTATTTTGATGCAGATGACCTTGTAGACAAGCCCCAGAAAAAAATTATTTAAAATATTTGTTTCTGGTCAATATTGTATGTACTGTACATTGTATTTTACATTTTTATTGGAAGAAAAAAAAAAAAAATTTGCTAAGTGAGTAATGCATTATTCATTTTGAAAACAGTTATTTGTAGGTATTCATTTTACAGTGAAAAGGATGTTAAAGCCATTGTTTGTTGTGGAGAGGGGCTTAATGAGTTCTGCATACCATCTTGTAGGTCAGAGCACGAACCTACATGGTCGGAGCAATCCCTCTGTCATGCCAAGTTTTGAGAAAATAATGATAGATAGTTTTTAAAGGTATTAATTAAAATTGTCAAAGAGCAGTTAGTTCCTACAAGGTTCCATTAACTAAAAAAGCAATAATCTCCAAAGTGACTTTAATAGCATCCTTGTTATTCTTTGCAAAATTGCATACCAGTATTTCATTTTTTTTCCCTGTTTTCTTTATTTGGTCTACTTTTGTAATCTACACAAATACCAGCACTGGTAATAACCACAAAACAATAGAACAATTGAGGTCAAATATGACCTCATTGTAAATGTGCAGGTTATGTTGCCAGTGACATGTTGCAGGTATGCGTTGATATGTGATTGTTTTGAAGAAATTGGCATTTTAAGTTCACATGACGTGTGTAAAAGACTTATGTTTGAAAAATTGAAACAACCAATTATTGACCAATTTTGTTGGACCAAAGCATCAAATGAAAGCTTGTGATGAGGCCTTTCTAATGGTATGACAATTTACGATTGGATTTGTACTGACAAGTACAGGATTTTGCTATATCCGGTCACAATACACTCTCCACATTGTATTTATGTGTGTGTTTGTTTGTTTGTCTGTGTGCATGTGCATCAATGTACTTGCAAGTGTGTGGGATTGTGTAGTATGTGTGTTTGTCTGTGTGTGTTTGTGCATGTGTGTGTGTGTGTGTGTTTGTGTGTATGTCTACACATTTGTGTGCTTGTGTGTTTTTGAGCATGGTATGAACTGGCTGTGTGTCACACTGGGTTTGTGTGAGCATGTATTCATACAATTTGTGTGCATAAATGTGTTTTTCACTTCTTGTTGTTTATGATATTAGCACAAATTAACAAACAGGATCTTTTTTTTATGTACAAAATTCATTTACAGTCAGGTAAACAATTTTTTTTGGCTGTACCTGAGTATAAGACGCACCCCCAACTTTGAGAATTTTCCGACGGAAAAAAAGTGCGTCTTATACACAGAGTTTTACGGTATACAGAAATATCTAGCCAATTTTGTTGTACCCATAGAATGTTTTGTGTAAATATTGTTGTTCAAATAGGTAGATAGATGGAATGTGCATTTCATTTTGAGTTACTCAAGACTTTTTCATGTAAGGGGTTTCTACACAACTTTACCAATATATTTTTGAATCTCGAGAGTATGCCAATTTAAGAACTAATTTTGCTGTATTGCATACATGTGAATTCATTCTCCCTTTTGCATTGCTGTATGCTATTGCTCATATTTGAATGAATGAATGAATGAATGAATGAATGAATGAATGAATGAATGAATGAATGCTTGAATTAATTAATTAATTAATGAACGTTTGAATGTACAGTATACTGTAAATGAATATACAGCAAAGTTACAAGATAACATTTTCTTTCTATTATCAAAATTTTAAGAAGAAGAATATTGTTCAATAATTTCCTAAATCTATTTATTTGTTTTTTATTTAACTTATCTTATTCCAATAGTAGCACCAATAGATATCGACCGTTTATCAGGCTGGTAATCATAGCACAATTTGTAATGATGTATGCTGAAAAAAGAAAATAACGTTCAACACCTTTTGATACAGGCCATATTGTTGGGGAAATTATAATGACATAAAATTACAATTTATATGTGGGTCACTTTTTTGTATGTATTTCCTATTTGAAAGAACTGATAAGCATTTGTGAATGCAATGAATGGTGTGAGGTTATTGTAACATCAGTGTTGATGGCCTTGGCTCTAATGGTTTGGGGTTATTAAATATGTATAGTCACAGACAGTTATATTATAACAAGAATGAATATTTGATGTTATGACATGGGTACATGGACATGTTCAGATTATGACACAGTGGCAAAGCTACAAGGGGTGGGGTCCAGGGTGCAGCACTGCCCCCCCCCCCCCCCCCTTTCCCCCACCCAATAATTAAAAACAAAAGCAAACAAACCTTCAAGGGGAATTATGTGTAAAAGTAAATAAATAAATGTGCCACCCAAGTCATTCCCCCCCCCCCCCCCCCCCCCAATCAGCCTGACCGTGCTACGCCATGCCACTGATATGGCACAAATAGAGCGGTTATATGCGGAAACACTTGCATGAACATCCTATTGAAGATGATTTTTTAGAATTGGCCATGTAATTGTGCAACGTTAGATATGTATGCTAAAGGGCAAATGAAATTGGATGTATTGAAATACAACTGCTCATAGAATTTAACATTTTTTGATCAAGATTTTATTGATTAGTTCTAAAGTTGAAATTTGTCCTGGGTTCACAGAATCATATATTAAAAAGCGAATTACATTAAATTGAGAAAAGGGCACAATCCTGCTATATGTCTAAAGCTTGATATAGAAGGAACTTGAAAACAGATTACATGCTGTATGAACATTTTGAAAATATGTTTTTGTACTTATTGCATATATTTGAACAATATTCTTAAAGGGATAGTTGAGTTTTGGTATAGAGGGTGCTGCAGGAAATAATTTTTTTGTGAGGTAATGAAAAACTGAGTGTCAAATTTAAAAGAGCATACAATTTTAATGACAGAATAAACTTTATTTGATCAAAATCGGTTCAGAGACGGCTGAAATATCCATAAATATAACCATTTGTAATTATTGATTCAATAATTTTTAACCAGCCGTTGAAAAAAAAAAAAGCTTGTACTTTTCAAAAATTTACAACAGATGTTTTTAAATAGTTGTTGATGATCTTTCTATTTAATCATTATTTTAACAAAACATCCCATGCATAATTTTGTATGAAAAATGGTTGAAACCAATCCTTTTTTAGAGAGTGCCCTCTTGTGTTTTAATGGCTCTTTTTGAATGATAACGGGCTTTTTACTTAGTCGTTTTTAATTTTCTATACCTTTCGAGCATGTTGGAGTTAAAACTATTAGTTTGTAATGTAATGAGGCAAGGTTTTGGTTACTAAAATTCAGTTTGACCAAAACTCAACTATCCCTTTAAAGAATTGTTAATACAAATAGATGTAGGTGTGTCAAACTTGTGTGTATTCTATTGACTCTGTAGGGGTGTGGTATGATAGCGAAATGAAGAACTAAGAATGTATTGTGGGTAAGACTGAATCATTCTTCAAGAAGGATGTGCATGTTTGTGTGTGTGTGTTTATGTATGTGTCTGTGCATGCGTGTGTGTGTGTGAGTGTGTTTGTGTTTGTGTTTGGAGGAATAAAACATTATTGGGAAAAATAGTGTGTGTGTGTGTGTATGTGTGTGTGTGTGTGTGCATGTTTGGTTGTATACATGTGTGTGTGTGTGTGTGCATGTTTGGTTGTATACATGTGTGTATTGTGTGTGTGTTGGTATATCTGTCTGTCTGTTTGTGTGCGTGTGCATGCCAGACTGACTATGTGGAGGTGTGGCATGATTGACAGTGAACTTTGTGGCATTATATTCTAAGAATAGGCGATGAATAGAGCTGCATTTTTTTGGCTTTCACACCTCACAGGTTCTATTGTTACCTATTTGTTGGAGAGTTTACAACAGATATATTCAGGCATGTTATGCCCGGCGCAGACAGAGCCGACTCGACTGGTTGTCATTCCGATCGGCTCAGTTTTCAGTGCCTCGCGACACACATTTTGCAAGTCGAGAGACAGTCGGATGCCAGTTGGGGCCGATTCAACACGATAAATCTGCTCCGACCGACCGGGCCCAACTCTAGCCTGATTAAAACCAGTCGGATCGGGTCGAGTCGGCTCTGTCTGCGCCGGGCTTTAGTTGAACAGTTATAGGATAATAAGGCAACCAAACAATGTATTCTCATATATATGTACAGTTATAGGATATTTACGCAACCAAAGAATGTATTCTAATAAATGAGCAGTTATATGATAATAATGCAACCAAATGATTAATGAACAGTTAAAGGATAATAATGCAACTGAACAATGTATTTTGTTTTGTATTAATGAAAAGTTATAGGATAATATTAAGGCAAAGTGTATTTTCATATAGCCATTCATGAGTAGTCACGGGACAATAGTATTAGTGGTATAGAACAAATTACACAGTTACCTTGAGCTTGTAATTCTGAAAAAAGTACAGCACAGGTCTGATGTTATTGTTCAAGAATGGACAGTTATTCAATGATAATCATGGCAATTATCTTTCGATTTCACAACTAACTCGCTTAAATAAGCGATGATCATAATTATGCTAATCATGAAATTCTATTTATGATCCATAAACTTACTCCCTAAATAATTGGATTGGCTTTAAATGAGTTTGATGGATTATACTAAAACAATGAACACTACTAGGATATATTATATGTCAATAATGTCAATAAGGCTATATGTGAAAATGTGTAGAAGGGATAGTTTATAAAGTCATGCATATTATTTGGAATGAACCGTTAAATAGGATAATAATGCAAGGAGCAAATGATACCCCCCCCCCCCCCCACATCGTGGAAAGGGTTAAGTTGTATTTGGTATTTTATTGCTTTGCTTACAACAATATTTATTATCTTTGCTCGCTTTTCATTTAAAACAATATTTGATAGACTTTTTAATAAGTTGCAGCCTTTCAATCTTTCCCATTTTCTTTGCTCATTTTAATTTCTTTCATTTTGTTCTGGTCAGTTGAATTCAGTATCACTTGATGTCAAAGAAAATGAACTGCAAAAAAAAAACATTACATGTTCAAAAATACATTTTGAGAAATGTTTTTCTTGCAGTTAGCCAGTCATAGATGAGTGCATGTTTATGATTGTTTTAATTGCTAAAGGCAAAACCACTCTCTGTCTCTAAGTCAATATTTCTGTATTCACTTCTTGAAAAGTAATCAATTAACCCGTTGCTTACGGGAACCGGGTGGGCTATGTACAAAGTCTATGGGGATTTCAGTATCTCGAAGGGAACAGGTTAAGGGAACCGGGTGGGCTGTGTACAAAGTCTATGGGGATTTCAGTATCTCAAAGTGAACGGGTTAACATTTGAAATAAAAACATTAAACATCCACTAATAAGAGAGAACAGAAAGTGAGAAAGAGAGTTAAAAAGCAGCGTTCTGCATTGCTAAAAAGAGGATGGGAACATTTATCATTGTTTTTCCAGCTATTTTTGTTGTAATTCTCCATTGATCTAACTATTCGAGAGCAATTATTCTAATCTGGCAGTAAGAAAACAGAATCAAATATGAAGCAGAGACATGGGTGTATCCCTTTTTTCTTTTATAGAACATTGTATTTAAACACAACTAAAGGCTTGCGTGTGTGGATATTCTAATGTTTTGTTATTATTTCTTTAATTAGCTAAAGGCAAAAACACTCAGTCATCAGTAATTTTGTCCCTAAGTTTCTTCGGAAATTGTTCAAGCTCAACTAACAATAAAAAAACAAACAGGAATTTGCTTGAAAATTCCTTTTTAGTGCTTGTAGTGCTATTCTTGGCCCTTCAATTAAAAACAATATTGATTTAGAAACTTTAGAGCAATTAACAGACTCTTGTCATACACGCTTTGATAAATTGAGAAAGGGGCACGATCTTGTTGTATTTCTAGCTCTAGCTAAAATATAGAATCAACTTTAAATACAAACAAATTGCTCCCAGTTTGAAAATTATGAAAAGGTATTTTATTTTGTTTGCATATATCTTAGCCCGGTCTAAAGTTGTACCATTGATGAGAAATCGGGGCATGAAGTTTAGATCACTTTAAACCTTGCCTTGAAAGACGGATGACCCAAACCAATATACCACAACACTTAGACGAAGAGCTTTATCTAGTGTTTTAGAATGTCTGCAAATTCTCAACAGACCCTTAGGCCTTTAACCTATGCGTCCTGTAATATGTACCTGTATGTACGAGGATGTAAATGTGGACATACATGTGCTGTTCTTCGAATGCACCCTAATCTAATCAAGTCTCTGTTTCGGAGGTTCTACCCACGCTCTTAGCCTTGACATTTGCTTTGTGCATTCGTTTTAACCCATTTACTACGAGATTCTGAAATCCCCATAGACTTTGTACATAACCCACCGGTTCCTGTAAGCAACGGGTTAACTCTAAAGCTTTAGGGACTATGGGTGTGGCCAGCAGGGGTAAAACAATTTTTAAATATTTGTCAGGAGCTGCTTTTTAAGCTTGCCTTCATCAAATTAGCACTCTGAAAATATAATTATATAACTACAGGGGCTCTTTTAGGCATTTTGGGGCTAAATCTCCCGAAACCCCATGTATTTTCACAGCAATTTCTCCTTGAATTTAATTTGTAATCTTCTTTTCATATTCTCACTCCTTTTTATTGTTGTTTGAGAATAAAATGTGTGAACTTTTCATGCACCATAGGTAAACAGCAGGGCTTGTGAACAAAAAGCTTCCACATAAAATATACTGAATCATGTTGCATACTGTATTTCACAATTTAATTTTTAAAAAGAATCAAAGGAAAGATTAGACAGAAGAAGCAAAACACACAACACATGGCCTTTCTTGTCCTTTCTTCCCCCAAAATTTGTTAAAGTTTTCTTAGGTGTCACAGTGTGGTGTCATACATTGTATGTGATTATGATGATATTCATATTGCATGCACTATTCTGCCCTTTTACAGAGTATTCCCCAATTCCCGATTACAGGACAATGCGTTTCGTTCAAATACATTTTCTATTTTTGTGCTCAGTTCCCAGTTTTTGCGCACCACTTTTCCTGAAAGGCGATATGGTGTTATGAACTTAATTAATAATGATAATAATAATAATATTAATAATATTTGCCGTTTTTACAAGAACTTAGTAAAATTCTATATTGGCTCATTAAAGGATAAATTTCTTCATTTAAAATACATTTTCCATTTGTGTACGCATTACTTGTTCTTAAAGACAATGTGGTGAAATGTGATTATACATTTCATTTGTTTGCTGTTTTACAAGTACAGTACTTGATATTCTCAAATGGAATTAAGGGTCAATTTGTTTCATTGAAGTTTCTATTTCTAAACACTACTTTTCGATGTGATTATGAAATGTGATGATTCATTTGTTTACGTTTTTACAAGAACGATCCTCTATTGGCTTATTAAGGGATAATTGACTCATTTCAAATACATTTTCTATTTATTGTACGCATTACTTTTCCCTATAGAAAGACAAAATGGTGAAAAGTGATTATAACATCACAATTGCTTGCCAATTTACATGAACTCAGAATTCCCCAATGGCTCATTTAGGGACAATTGTTTCATTTCAAATTATTTTGTTTGTATGTATGCTCTACATTTCTTTAAAGATGTTATCGTGAAATTTGATTATTACATGACATTTATTTGCCATTTTACACGAATGATTAATTCCCCAATGGCTTATTAAAGGGACTTTACATCGTACAAATCCTCAAAATCCAATTGGAATTCTAGCAGTTCCCTCATAGGCTCATACCTTGTTGTATTTGTACACTATAAAAGCATGGGACAGGTTTTAGTTTTTCAAATTTCCCTTTCATTAAAAACATATTTACGATTGAAGTGTTCAGATGTTAAATTATCCACTGGATCATCAAAACCATGTACAAAGTGAGTGCAATGAGTTAGTAAATATCACTTTGCATTTTTGCTCATTACTCGGCCATAAATGTCAATTTAACTTGAAATTTTCACACAACACCCCATGGACATATCAGTTAACAACAATATACATTGTATCAACCTCTCAACACTTTTTGCACTTGTCAACAAAGTTACTAGGTCCCTTTAATGGACCGCTGTTTCATTTCAAATTTATTTTATATGTTTGCAGTTGTTGCACTCTTTTACTTAATAGATGTGGTGAATTCTTATAATAACATTTTTTCTAAGAAATAGTTATCCTTGATTGGGTCATTAGGGGACAGTGTGTTTAATTTCAGACGCATTTGCATCGTTTATTATATCCATGATTACTTTGTCCAGGCTTATGCAACATTGATACCTACACGTGTGCCATATATTCCACTTCATTGCGCTTTATTTTTATTCCAACTACATGTATAACATGCTATTTTGAATCAGCAAAAAGCACTTAACATGTTCACTAAAATTACTAGACCACAGACGTGCATATTTCATGTAACCTTCATGCATCACTCAGTGGACACATAGACTACAGACAATTTGTGAAAAACCTTTTAAAGGGATCTAGTAACTTTGCTGACATGTGCAAAAAGTGATGAATGGTTTATGCAATGTATATTGTTGTTATCTGATATGTCCACAGGGTATTGTGTGACAATTTCAAGTCACATGGACGTTGCACTTGCATGGCCGAGTAATGAGCAAAAATGTAAGGTGATATTCACTAACTCTCTGCACTCACTTTGTACACGGTTTCAAAACTCCAACGGATATTTTATTATCTGAACGCTTCAATTGTACATATCTTTGTAACGAAAGGGAAATTTGAAAAACCGAAACCTGTCCAATGATTTTATTGTTAATACGAATACAACAAGGTATGAGGGAACCGCTAGAATTGGGTTTTGATTTGATTTTTAGGATTTGGACAATGTTACTAATAGAGCTGAGTCAAACCGGATATTTTGCATTTCGAATATGAGTCGTGTAAAAACGGTCGGATATCGAATATTCGAGAAAAAAATAAATAAATAAAAAAAAAAAAATAAAATATTGATTTTTTTTTTTTTTTTTTTTTTTTCCCGGATATTCGTATCCGAAAATTTGTATTCGGTATCCGACCTTCACGGTCGGATATCGAATAGCCATTCGATTTGACTCAGCTCTAGTTACTAAGTCCCTTTAAAGTGATCCATTACTTTTGTCATATATGCAACCAATTACTTTGAACTTCCAAATTTTTCTTTTACTTTGTTGGGTGGCTTATTATAGCATACAAATTCATGAAATGGGTTTTAATTTACAAGTCAAATATCACCCAAATTATGGAGATATTTATGATTGAATTGAAAATCATTCGAGAACACTTTGTAGTCAAAATCAACATGGCAGTAGGGTATCAAATATATGACAATTTTTTCACTCAGAGGTAAACAGCTTTCTTTTTCTATGAAACTATCACACATTCAGAAGAATGTTACAATGTTGCTGTTATGATTGGAGTCTCAAATATCATGTTTGGAAAAACATTACTTTTATCAAGAATTGATCAATGTGGCTGAAAATATGGGCTGATGTCATTAGACTACTAAATATTCCATAATGCTGTCCTTTACTTAAAGGGTACCACCACCCAAAAATAATATTCTTATTAAAGAAAGGTAACATCTTTAGTATTCCATTCCATCAACAAGTTCACAAAAATATGTTTCCAGAAAAAAAATATATAATTGGAAATCGCCTCACCATTCTTAAGCATGCGTTCATGCGGTCTGAATTGCGAAGACTAATGTGTGCAGAGCGAACGAATCGCCCGGGATTCTATTGTCTACAAACGTACGCGTGAATCGCATTGACGCACTCGCAAATGTTTGGCCCGTACGAACCAGGAAATAGTAGTGGTTCCGTAAGTGGTGGAAATTAATTGCTTTGTTTATAGATTACACGACCCTTTGCAAAATGTTGGGTATCTATTTGATATCACAAAACGGTACCAAAACATATAATAATGTGTTGTTCTTTGCCTGGTGGTCCCCTTTAAGAGCTATGTATCCACTAATCAGTCTAATGGCTCATTCATTAAGGGACAAATTACTTCATTTCAGACACATTCTCTATTTTTAAACATAATTACATGCATACATCTGCACTTTTAAAATATATGTCAATTGTATATGGATAACACTACTTAGAATGCTTAATTAGAGCGCATCACCATATATGTTCAGAAATGTTCTGTGGTTTAGCACTTTTCTACCGACATTAAAGTTATTATTTATACTAAATATCAATGTCAACTAATTAATCTAAATTAGCATAGGCACACTGGCCCAGGGCCACTAAACATTAGCTCGGGCCACCAATATTTCATTGATGCCAAATTTGACGTGCCTACATGGGCAACCAAATAGAATTTATAATGTTTTTTCCTTGTTCGGGTCTACAAAACTCAGGTTTTGGGCAACTAAAATTTGAGAAATCTATATGTTTCTACTTGCCTGACTAGGCCGCAAGAAAAACAAAATTATTTCTAGCATTGCCTAAACAAAGAAAACAGAAACATTAGATTACAGTTCATATAGATGCCCATTTGGGCAAATATAATTTTAATGAAATATGAGCAAAGGAAACGGGGGTTCCTTTGGATAATTTGGCATGATACTAGCACTTTCATGAACTGTCTAGTTTGCTTGCCTGATCGGGCAACTAAATAATTGTCAAAATATGAGAGAACGATGTAATTTCAAGCATGTAAATTCATCTAGAAGTAAGAGGGCAAGTCAATTTCTTATTGGGGGAAGTGAAATGTAAAAACGTATGATTTTACTTGCCTGAAACGTGCTAGTAGAGAAACAAGTTAGTGTGGAGGCTTGCATTATAGCTGCCAGAAACCCTGGGCCAGTCGGGGTGTCAGTGCTATATTTGGGGCTAGTTAGAAACCCTGGGCCAGTCAGGGTGTCAGTGCTATATTTGGGGCTAGTTAGAAACCCTGGGCCAGTCAGGGTGTCAGTGCTATATTTGGGGCTAGTTAGAAACCCTGGGCCAGTCAGGGTGTCAGTGCTATATTTGGGGCTAGTTAGAAACCCTGGGCCAGTCAGGGTGTCAGTGCTATATGTGGGGCCTTGGATACTGGGTGGGTATAAATGCAGCAGGTACTAAATATTGCAAGATAATGCTCATTAGATACAAATTATTTCCAGTATTCTGCTCCCGCCGTAAAAATAGAAACTTATTAAAAAAGGTGTCTGAAATTAAACTCATGCACAGCTGAGAAAGGATAGATTAAGTAGTGTACTGCATGGTGAATAGATTAGATGTGCAATAACCATGGGTGATACTGCTATTATAAGGACCACTTGCTTTTTATGATGGGAGCTCAGGCATACAGGGAAAGGGGGGGGGTCTAGGAGGCTGCACCCCCCCCCCCCCCATACCCCCCTTTTTTACAAACCCACCACTTGAAAACGGCAAATAGATTAGATGTGCAGGTGATACTACTATTCTAAGAATCACTTTCTCTTTATGATAGGTGCTCAAGACATACAGGGGATGTTGATGGGGAGGGTTTCAGAGGCTGCACACCTTCCCCCTCCCCCCCCCCCCCCCATACCCCGAATCCCCTTTACAAACATAACCTGTGAAAATGGCCAAATGGAGTGATCGAGACACTCATGACATTCTGCTTGCCGAAAATAAGAATTTGGTTCAACATAACAAAGAAACACATGTATACAAGTCTAGGTTCAGTTTGGTTGCCCAATACCCTCCAACTCGCAAGCATCTCCATGCATTGGCCTGATGCGCCGATAAGGTTGATCGTAGCGAGTATGCTCCCCGGGGAGTTGAGACAGTGCACAAGATTGTTTAAAAGAGCGTTTGAAATGTGCCCAGATGACCAGGGGTAATAATAATAAATGTGTGCCATAAGTGTCTGCTAACAGATGTGCACGCGTTATAAATATACAAGTAATATAGTTATTATTATTAATACATGTAGATGCAAGATGCATGGATAATCTATGGTGTGCGTTAATCAAGGGATTGTGTGTGCATGACTTGTGATTGAGGTCGGGTGGTGAGGAGAGTTCAGGTTGAAGTAGGTGAGAATCAGTGGCGTAGTCATGGGGTGGGGGCATGGGGGGGTTAGGGTAATACAGTATTACAAATTACAAAGTAATACAAATAGGAACCGCAATTATGTAACCTCACTAATTAATGTTTTTCAACTTATTTACAAAGCTGTTAACTATAAGTTGTGTTATTTCCTTCTTCAACATATAATAAGTAATAGATGAAGTTACTTTCATTATTTTCAGAATCATTATTTTCAACTAGTAAATATCTCGAGCAAATAAGAAACCATATAGCAGCAATAATTATGATGTTTTTCAACTAAATTTCAAAGCCTTCGAACTGAAAAAATGTTATTTCGTTATTTATTAAACATTAAATTAATACATTATTGCAAGCCTCCACACTAACTATTTCTCCACCTGTTTCTCTAGCCTGTTTAGGCAAGTAAAATCATAAATGATCAAAATGAACTTGCCCGAACACAAAATGAACTTGCCCGAACACAAAATGAACTTGCCCACTAAATGAGATCTACACGTAAGAAATTACATTCTACTCTCATAGTTGGAACAAAAATGTCAGTTGCCCGATCGGGCAACCAAATTAAACCATTCATAAAATGTTACTTGCCCGACATTGATTTTCATTTGCCCCGGGCAATCAGGCAAGTGCTAGTGTCCAGCCCTGATTATTGTCATTGTTTGTGGAATTGTTATTTTTCAGCTTGTACACACCTCAAGCAAATTGGAAACCATATACATGTATAGCCGCAATAAATATGATGTTTTTCAACCTAGTTTGTACACAGCCTCACAAACTAATTAATAAAGTCTTGTTGTTGGCAATTAAACATACATTTTGAATCCTAAGTTTCCAAAAACAAAATTCAGATTTTTTTACAGCTTTCCAATTACCAATTTCAGATAAACTATTTTCAACTAAAGCATATTTCATGCACAAAACTAAGCCCTATAGCTTGCATTAAGTGTATGTTTTCCAGCTTATTTACATACGGTATCTCTCTAGCTATAATTCCTGCAAGTACTTTCCGATGATTAATTTCAGAGGGATTAGTTTCAGCTAAAGCATATCTCATGGACAAAAAGCCTTGCCTTATCTGTATGTCATTATCATTCTTGCCATAATTGTATCCCCCGAACCACTTCGGGGGATACTATGGATTTGGCCTCGTCGCGCCGCCGCCGCCGCCGCCGCGTCCGCCGCGTCCGCCGCAGAGATTTTCTTGTGAACGCTCTACAGGTCCGAGTTCTTGTCCGATCATTTTCTAATTTGGTATGAAGGTGTATTAAGGAAAGAGGATGAAGCCTATTGATTTTGGTGTGGGGCGGAGTCCTGGTTGCCATGGTAACCATGATATAAAGAAATAGTTAAGATTACCTTGTGAACGCTCTACAGGTCCGAGTTCTTGTCCGATCATTTTCTAATTTGGTATGAAGGTGTATTAAGGAAAGAGGATGAAGCCTATTGATTTTGGTGTGGGGCGGAGTCCTGGTTGCCATGGTAACCATGATATAAAGAAATAGTTAAGATTACCTTGTGAACGCTCTACAGGTCCGAGTTCTTGTCCGATCATTTTCTAATTTGGTATGAAGGTGTATTAAGGAAAGAGGATGAAGCCTATTGATTTTGGTGTGGGGCGGAGCCCTGGTTGCCATGGTAACCATGATATAAAGAAATAGTTAAGATTACCTTGTGAACGCTCTACAGGTCCGAGTTCTTGTCCGATCATTTTCTAATTTGGTATGAAGGTGTATTAAGGAAAGAGGATGAAGCCTATTGATTTTGGTGTGGGGCGCGGTCCTGGTTGCCATGGTAACCATGATATAAATAAATAGTTAATATTACCTTGTGAACGCTCTACAGGTCCGAGTTCTTGTCTGATCATTTTCTAATTTGGTATGAAGGTGTCTTAAGGAAAGAGGATGAAGCCTTTAGATTTTGGTGTGGGGCGGAGTCCTGGTTGCCATGGTAACCATGATATAAATAAATAGTTAAGATTACCTTGTGAACGCTCTACAGGTCCGAGTTCTTGTCCGATCATTTTCTAATTTGGTATGAAGGTGTCTTAAGGAAAGAGGATGAAGCCTATTGATTTTGGTGTGGGGCGGAGTCCTGGTTGCCATGGTAACCATGATATAAAGAAATAGTTAAGATTACCTTGTGAACGCTCTACAGGTCCGAGTTCTTGTCCGATCATTTTCTAATTTGGTATGAAGGTGTATTAAGGAAAGAGGATGAAGCCTTTTGATTTTGGTGTGGGGCGGAGTCCTGGTTGCCATGGTAACCATGATATAAAGAAATAGTTAAGATTACCTTGTGAACGCTCTATAGATCCGAGTTCTTGTCTGATCATTTTCTAATTTGGTATGAAGGTGTATTAAGGAAAGAGGATGAAGCCTATTGATTTTGGTGTGGGGCGGAGTCCTGGTTGCCATGGTAACCATGATAACCATGATATAAAGAAATAGTTAAGATTACCATGTGAACGCTCTACAGGTCCGAGTTCTTGTCCGATCATTTTCTTATTTGGTATGAAGGTGTATTAAGGAAAGAGGATGAAGCCTATTGATTTTGGTGTGGGGCGGATTCATGGTTGCCATGGTAACCATGATATAAAGAAATAGTTAAGATTACCTTGGTTCGGGGGATACATGTGCTCGGCTGCGCGACCCGCCGAGCGCGCAATTTCTAGTTTCTACAAGTATTAAGCATTCAACAAAAGAAGGAAACATTGCTGGCATATTCAAATCTGTGCACAATCCTTTCCTGGGCCCCGTTGCAGAAAGAGATGCAATCGATTGTAAATTTGCAATTAATTGTAAGTCCGATCATGGGACCAAATGCGCACATCTGATTGGTTAAAATGCGCAAATATTCTGACTTGCAATTAATTGCAATTTTGCAATCGATTGCATCTCTTTCTGCAACGGGACCCTGGTGATCGTTGGACAAGCCATATGATCAACATAATGTTCCAAACAAATTATGCATTTCAATTCCTGGAATCCACCTTGCAGTGATTGTTGTTGCTATGTTGGGCAAACCCCAGGGAGGCTGATCATTTCCAATCATAGCATGGTTTGCTGGCATATTCAAATCTGGGCACAATCCTTTCCTGACCATGATCATTGGACAAGCTATATCATTTAGACAAGCCTCCACACTAACTTTTGTGTGGACTGGTCCGTTCGGGCAAGTTAAATCATCAAATTATTACATTTGACTTGCCCCAATATCAAATTGACTTGCCCTCCTACTTCAAGATGAGATTTACATATGAAGTTACATTGTTCTCTTGAGTGGAACAATTATTAAGTTGCCCGATTAGGCAAGCGAACTAGTGCTAGTGTCGAGCCCTGATTTAGATGATGTTCCTAACAAGTGCAATATTCAATACTTGGATTCCACCTAGCATATATTAGTTGTTGCTAGGTTGGGCAAACCTAAGGCAAGCTGTCAGGTTGCAAGGAATTTCCTTTATGGATGGATAACTTTTGTGAGTTGATCTATTATATGAAATTGATATCCTTCCCATGAGAATGATAGTTGCAATTGATTGCAAGTCAGAAAATATGCACGTTTGAACCAATCAGATTTGCGCATTTAGTCACATGTTCTTGACTTGCAATTGATTGCAACTTTACAATTAATTGCAACTCTTTCTGCAATGGGGCTCTAGAGTGTTAATCTCTTGAACCTTCTACCGGTAGTAGAAAATTACTGCTGTATGAATATTAGATGCACTTCCAGGAAAGTACTGCTCAGTTTTCATGTTGCTTGTATAATGTATTATTAGGATGCATTTAACCCCTTGACTACGGGAACCGGGTGGGTTATGTACAAAGTCTATGGAGATTTCAGAATCTCGTAGTGAACGGGTTAAATGTGATATAGTGGAATGGTCTATTATAATTAAATGTCATTTCTGTGAGATAATAATGCTATTGGTAGGGTGGGCTATGTACAAAGTCAAATGTACAAAGTCTATAGTGATTTCAGACTCTCAAAGGGAATGGGTTAATCTCATATTAAAGCCTTCAACTACATGTAGAAAACTACTCCTGTAGGATGAAATGCACGTCCGTGAAAGAATTGCTCATCGCTGCGTAAACTGAAGTAACATCCTGTCCTTCGATTATTCCCCATCTTGTAAACATACCTAAAGGTAACAATGCCACAACTAAGACTCTCTCGTTTAGAGTACCAAGTACAGTTATTTATAGCTTCTTCTTTTTTCTAAGGCAAACTCAATTTGGGGTGTATAACTATAAGAATACTATACTACTAAGTAGTTATTTTTAGTTATCTTTTCAAAGACAGACTCAATTGGGTGCATTTTAAGCATGAATTTCAGCCAAGATAGAAGAAATATTAATCATTGTGTAAACTAATAAGCTTAACATGTCCTTTGATTAATGTTCCCTTTTGATATTAATCAAACCATGACATTCGTATATCTATGACTATCTTTAACTGAATACTGAGTTCAATTTATCTTTTTAAAGACTAGCTTATTTTGGTCTTTTTTAGGCCATTACATTTGCTCAAGTTCAGGTTGCTGTATAGAAACTATCATCTTTACGTAAATTGGAGTGCCTAACATCTATCTGTCTGTAAAGCCATGTCTATCATCTTATTCTCTCGTAAGAGTACTTTAGTAAATACTTTCAGTCACAATCTCTTTGAAGTATAATTCGTTCAGATACAGCCGCTGCAACGTGCAGGTGTGTTCTTAGCTCTAGATTCTCATTTCTTGGAGTTGCGGTCACATGTAGTTTATATTGGATTAACTGGAATACGCAACTTCTTGCCCTTGACTTATACACCCCTTCTGGTGATTGCTAAAGCCATGACTCTCATCTTATTGTGACTCCATCATATGAATACAAGATACTACAGTTATATAGGCATTTCCTTGAAGATGAGCTCATTGAGACATTTATAGCCAGTCACTTTTGCCTCAGTTCCAGTTGCTAGAATATTTCACATTTGCTCAAACTTACTTACTGGAGACTTGAACAAATTTTGCTTGCCTGAAACAAGATTTGTGTAGCACAATTTTTAAATTTTTTATGAAACATTCAAATGTTGGGAAAAGTAAAATTAAACATTACTTAAATCTTGGTGGCCTAGAGTTCAGGTTTTGGGCCACTTATAATTGAGAAATATTTGTTTTACTTGCCCAAGAAAAAAAAATCAATTTCTAGTATATGGTCGTTGGTCATTGAGTAATAATCATTTCTTCATCTGTCATGAGATGTACGTATAACATGGACAAACATTTATGATATTTTACATCTTTTCTCTTTACTACAGTCGGAGGGAAAGCTGAATAGCGCCAGTGAATTCACCCACCACAGCCATGGGTCCACAACGCCCACCAAGCTCTCCAAGAGAGAGTCACTCAAGGTAATCAATCAATCAGCAATCAATCAATCAATCAATCAATCAATCAATCAATCAATCAATCAATCAATCAATCAATCAATCAATCAATCAATCATTTAGTTAGTCATATGTGAAGTATATTAGGGTAAATTATCTTAGTCAATTAATTTAGAAATAATAAAGTTTTGTTTAAATTTTTAGCTAAAAAGTATTGAATATATGTTAAGCTTGTAATACATTGCCACACATTTATCCTGATTATGTTTATAAGTTTTTTCTAAGTATAGTGTCATATTCAAATTGCAGATCAAATATGAAACAAGTATGGTATATAATTGTTCTCACATATTTCCATCATCTCAGGCGCAGAAGAAAAATTACAGGCGAGAGAAGAAGAGGGTTACGAAGGAGCTGCTATCAGCCCTCAAAGATCCATCCATCATTGTTATGGCAGACTATATGAAGGTAAGAAACTTGGGGCTTGCTTAAAGGGGACCACCACACAAAGAACAACACAGGCTTATATGTTTTGGTACTGTTGTTTGATATTAAATAGATGTTCAACACTTTGCCATGTGTTAATATGTAATTCATAAACAATACCATTAACACCAACACTTATGGAACCAACAGGGCCTCATGGTTCCGTATGCACCAAACGTCTGTGAGTGCAACAATTCATGCATATGTTTGGAAACAATAGTACCATGGAAATCGCATACGTCCTAAACAATAGATAGTCTTCTCCTGCAGACCCATGAACATGGGTACCTTAGTAAGGTGGTGTGTTTTTATAATTGTATAATTTGTCTGGAAACCCATTTTTCTGAACTTGTTGATGGAATGGACTACTAAAACTTGTTAGTTAAAATCAAAAGTTGCTTTGATTATTATCATATGAAAGAAAATAACACACTATGTGAGAGCTAGTCTGAGAAGAGAAGGACTTGACAGCATCTTTAAGTGTGATATATTGATTTTTAGAACTCAAAATGAAGTCATTTGAATAAATGAAGTTACTGTAGTTTTTTTTATTTACATAACAATGAACACATAGTTTGTGGTTTCCTTGTAATATTTGCCCCCTGATGAAATTCTGCTATGTAATAGAAAAACTTTGAGTAATTGAAAAATAACATAATTCTTAAATCAAAACAAAGATTGTTTGTTCGAATTATCCAGAAACAGCTGGAATATCGATGAATATAGTCATTTGAACATTAGCAAAGGCTGTAAATTTGTATTCACGATATGAAATTGAATATACCAAGCATACGCTTTTGAGAAAATATCCCCAAGTGGCTTTTAAATTGATTTTGATCATCTCTGTATTTAATATATTTTTTAGAATTTTTGTTTTAATGATTGCGCCCTCTTTCGAATAATGGTTGCTATTTGAATGGAAACAGCCTCCTACCTTTTGTTTTTAATAACATGGTTACTTGATCCATTCAAGTCTACTGTACATATATCTTTGTTTTTATGTGTGTTTTTTTATCAATAAACATAAACAAAACAAATAAAACAATTATGAAAAACCTAAAATATAACAACCTATTCAGGACAGAAAACACAACACTATAATATATACCATGCTTCTCGAAGATACTTTATAAACAGAAATATAATAATTACAGATTATGGGACAACTAAACATATATATTTTACCTACTTCCTCTCTGGAGGTGTTTTCTACTGAGCTCTTATTTTCTTCCTTCATCAATTCCGATCCCTATTACTGAAGTCTTATTTTAGAACCCAAGGCCCCTAAAGATGCGTTCAGTCTTTGTTTTGATCCTTATTTGTCTCAAACGAACCAAAAAAAGAATGTTGTTATGATGAGAAAATCCTCCATGGTACATAATGAGCTTCCTAAAAGAGAAAATGTCCTTTGATCCACAAGTTTTGTCTTTCTGTTTCTGTTTTTACCCAAATGACCCGTAAGAAAGAATGTTGTTATGATGTGAGCTTCCTAAAAAAAGATTATATCTTTATAATTATGTTGCAGATTTTCCCTTTCCATGTCTGTTTTTACCCAAATGAACCATAAAAAGCATGTTGTTATGATGAGAAAGTCTTCAGTACTACATAATGAGCTTCCTAAAAAAAAGAAAATGTCCCTTGATCCACAATTTGTCTTCCAGTTTCCTCAAAAACAACCTAACAAATATGAACAACAAATGAAAATGCATATATGTGTGCAAGTATTTGATCGCTTCCTTGAACCAAAATGTTATCTTTGAAAAAAAAATCCAACAGTTCTCAGCAAAAATAACCATGTTTTTAAAAGCAATTTAGTTCCCTTGAAAAAAGGAGAATGTCCTTTGATTCACAAGTTTTGTTGTCTACAGTTTAAAAAACAACCCAACAGTTATGAGCAGAAATAACTGTATGTTCATATTTGGGTGATATTCAATAGTGTCCTTAACCCATTCCCAACGAGATTGTGAAATCCCCATAGACTTTGTACACAGCCCACCCGGTTCCCGTAGCCAAGGGTTTAACAAAGATTGATGACCTTTGATATGACATGTGATCACGCACAAGGAAGTCAGACTGTTTCAGTGCCCATACCGTAGAACACCACCGTCAAGCACCCCCCCAAGCACCTATACGCATCTTGCTTTTAAAGATGTTTCCATGAGATTCACCTCCATTATTATCCTCATGAATATTCCTCACCATTATTTGCATTCTTGATTAAAGGGATAGTTGAGTTCTGGTAAGGAGAGTACAGTTTTAGTGAAACTGAATTTTAGTAACCAAAACCTGCATCATTACATTACAAACTAATAGTTATAACTAGAAAGGAACACAAAATTACAAATGACGTAGTAAAGATCATGTTATCATTCAAAAAGAGCCGTTAAAACGTAAGAGGGCGCTCTCTAAACACTCATCGGTTTCAACCATTTTGAATAAAATATTGTGCATGTGATGCTTTGTTGAAATAGTGATTAGATAGAGAAATAACCAACAACTATTTAAATACCTATTTTGTAACTTTTTTGAAAAGAGGAAGCATTTTTTTGAATTTTTAACGGCTGGTTCAAAATTCTCTAATAAACCCGGAGCCCCGGGTTTATTACAAATTGTTATATTTATGGATATTTCAGCCGTTTCTGAACCGATTTTGATCAAACAAAGATGATTTTATTGTTTAAATATTATGCTCTTTCAAATTTTACACTCAGTTTTTCATTACCTCACAAACCAATTAAGTAGTCTAGCGCCCTCTCTACCAAAACTTAACTTTCCCTTTAAAGTTTCCCGTTTGGACAGAGAGCGGGCGCTCTTTAAAAGCAAGATGCATATTGGTGCTTGGGGGGTGCTTGACGATGGTGTTCTACGGTATAACTTCCTTCCCATTTATCACCTGACAAGCAAAACAAAAGATGATCATTTTGCCCAAAATGTCATGATTTTGCCATCATGGCCATAACAAAAAACCATACCTGCTGGGCACACTAATTTGTAGAGGGTCACATGTCCCCAGCCTCCCCCCCACCTCCCCCCTTCCCCATAACTAAGCCCCTGATTCATGAAAGAACGTCCATTACTTTGTTATTTTCTTTGTGAAACTGAAAATATTGATCTCTGCACCAGGAAGAAAAAAAAAAGAGTTATAATTTTTAGTTTAGAGCGCTTTATTGGTGCTTGACAAACATGCTTCAGAGGTTATTGATTGTGATATATTAATGATACTAAGGTCGACCCTCCTTAATATTTGTTGTTGGTGAAACTGGTCACAAATTAAAATCGCAGTATCAGTATGTCAGTTTTGTGTTTTGAGAGTTAGCAAATGACTTTAAAAAGCCAGTCATTTCTTTATTTCGCCAAAATACTATACTAGGAATTGATACTAATGAAATATAGACTGGAGAGGTACTGATTGTTATATATACATAATACAATGGTCATCTCTCCTTAAAGGGATCTAGTAACTTTGTTGACAGATGCTTAAAGTGATGAAGGGTTGATGCAATGTATATTGTTGTTATCTCATATGTCACACAGGGTATTGTGTGAAAATTTCAAGTCAAATGGACATTGCATGGCCAAGTAATGAGCGAAAATGCAAAGTGATAGTCACTAACTCACTGCACTCACTTTGTACACGGTAAGAAAAACTATAAAAACTCATCTGAATACTTCGATCGTACATGTCTTTGTAACGAAAGGGAAATTTGAAAAACCGAAACCTGTCCCATGATTTTATTGTTAATACGAATACAACAAGGTATGAGGGAACCGCTAGAATGAAAAATTTATTTTTGAGGATTTGGACAATGTTACTAAGTCCCTTTAAATGCAATTTAGTTCCCTTAAAAAAAGGAGAATGTCCTTTGATTCACAAGTTTTGTGAACCCAACAATTATGAGCAAAAAATAACTGCATGTTCATACTCAATAGTGTCCTTAAAAACAAGATTGATGACCTTTGATATGTCATGTGATCACGCACAAGGAAGTCAGGCTGTATCAATTCCTATAAACATCCTTCCTGTTTATCACCTGACAAGCAAAACAAAAGATGATCATTTTGCCCAAAATGTCATGATTTTGCCATCATGGCCATAAAAAAAAAACATACAACACAATCATGATTTAATAGTGTGGCACATGAGGGCTACCTGAGGGGCATATGCCCCCAGCCCCCCCCCCCCCCCCCCCTCCCCCCTCCCCATTGCTATGCCCCTGATTTATGAAACAACATCCATTACTTTTTTTTTTTTCTTTTTGAAACTTCTCATATTGATCTCTGCACCAGGAAAATAAAAGAGAGTTTTAATTTCAGTTTATAAGGAGTGCCTGATTGGTGCTTGACAAAAATATGTTGGAGAGGTTATTGATCGTGATATATTTATGATACAAAGGTGGACCCTTGCTAAGATTTGTTGTAGGTGAAACTGGTCACAAATTAAAATCAGAGTATGCCTTTAATGTCACTTTTGTGATTTTTGAGAGTTAGCAAATGACTTTCTTTTTTTTGTGCAAAAATACTTCACTAGGAATTGATACTAATGAAATATAGACTGGAGAGGTACCGTAAAACTCCGTGTATAAGACGCACTTTTTTTCTGTCTGAAAATTGTATACACAGGTACAGCAAAAAAAAAAATATATATATATATATATTTTCTTATTTTTTTTTGGGGGGGGGGGACACCCTGTAGTCATGTTGAATGTGTATTTAACACATGGTTTAGGGCATGACAAGAGCTTGCTCACACAACAAATTACAGATGTAAAAATTTTAAGTTTATTGAGCAGTAATACTGCTGCTAATGAATATTCATACATTCGTGAGCAGCAGTACTAATTAAATATGCAATTTTCTAACCAGTGGTTATTAATTTTGCTCATAATTAAAAATAGTTGTTAGTAAATTTAGGAAATTGCATTATATTTAGTGAGTATTAGTGCTCATGAATATTCATGGTTATTCATATGAATATTTATGAGCACCAGTGTTACTGCTCAATAAATGTGCAATTTGTGTACTAAAACCACTATTTTTATGTGAGAAAATGATGTTGATGAATGCTACATTCAACATTAAGCTATTGTCATTTGTCATAAATTTTTTTTTTTTTTTTTTTTTGCTGTGAAAGTTGGGGTGCGTTTTATACACAAGTGCGTCTTATACAGAGTTTTACGGTACTGATTGTTATATTCAGAATACAATGGTCTTCTCTAGGTTTGCTATCAGTGAGAATGGTCTTATAAATATTGGTTAAAATTGTTGTATGCCTTTAACCCGTTCATGACTGGTCCCTCCACAGTATTCAAGCTTGGGTTTAGTATTGAAGGAGAATGGGTGTACTTATATTGACCTAGGTAGGTTCAGGACTGGTCCTTCAACAGTATTCAAGCTTGGGTTTAGTATTGAAGGAGAATGGGTGTACTTATATTGACCTAGGTAGGTTCAGGGCTGGTCTCCCAACAGTGTTCAAGCTTGGGTTTAGTATTGAAGGAGAATGGGTGTGCTTATATTGACCTAGGTAGGTTCAGGGCTGGTCTCCCAACAGTATTCAAGCTTGGGTTTAGTATTGAAGGAGAATGGGTGTGCTTATATTGACCTAGGTAGGTTCAGGGCTGGTCTCCCAACAGTGTTCAAGCTTGGGTTTAGTATTGAAGGAGAATGGGTGTTCTTATATTGACCTAGGTAGGTTCAGGGCTGGTCTCCCAACAGTATTCAAGCTTGGGTTTAGTATTAAAGGAGAATGGGTGTGCTTATATTGACCTAGGTAGGTTCAGGGCTGGTCTCCCAACAGTGTTCAAGCTTGGGTTTAGTATTGAAGGAGAATGGGTGTTCTTATATTGACCTAGGTAGGTTCAGGGCTGGTCTCCCAACAGTATTCAAGCTTGGGTTTAGTATTAAAGGAGAATGGGTGTGCTTATATTGACCTAGGTAGGTTCAGGGCTGGTCTCCCAACAGTGTTCAAGCTTGGGTTTAGTATTGAAGGAGAATGGGTGTTCTTATATTGACCTAGGTAGGTTCAGGGCTGGTCTCCCAACAGTATTCAAGCTTGGGTTTAGTATTAAAGGAGAATGGGTGTGCTTATATTGACCTAGGTAGGTTCAGGGCTGGTCTCCCAACAGTATTCAAGCTTGGGTTTAGTATTGAAGGAGAATGTGTGTTCTTATATTGACCTAGGTAGGTTCAGGGCTGGTCCCTCAACAGTATTCAAACTTGGGTTTAGTATTTAAGGAGAATGGGTGTGCTTATATTGACCTAGGTAGGTTCAGGGCTGGTCTCCCAACAGTATTCAAGCTTGGGTTTAGTATTGAAGGAGAATGTGTGTTCTTATATTGACCTAGGTAGGTTCAGGGCTGGTCCCTCAACAGTATTCAAACTTGGGTTTAGTATTTAAGGAGAATGGGTGTGCTTATATTGACCTAGGTAGGTTCAGGGCTGGTCTCCCAACAGTATTCAAGCTTGGGTTTAGTATTTAAGGAGAATGGGTGTGCTTATATTGACCTAGGTAGGTTCAGGGCTGGTCTCCCAACAGTATTCAAGCTTGGGTTTAGTATTTAAGGAGAATGGGTGTGCTTATATTGACCTAGGTAGGTTCAGGGCTGGTCTCCCAACAGTATTCAAGCTTGGGTTTAGTATTTAAGGAGAATGGGTGTGCTTATATTGACCTAGGTAGGTTCAGGGCTGGTCTCCCAACAGTATTCAAGCTTGGGTTTAGTATTTAAGGAGAATGGGTGTGCTTATATTGACCTAGGTAGGTTCAGGGCTGGTCCCCCAACAGTATTCAAACTTGGGTTTAGTATTTAAGGAGAATGGGTGTACTTATATTGACCTAGGTAGGTTCAGGACTGGTCCCTCCACAGTATTCAAGCTTGGGTTTAGTATTGAAGGAGAATGGGTGTACTTATATTGACCTAGGTAGGTTCAGGACTGGTCCCTCCACAGTATTCAAGCTTGGGTTTAGTATTGAAGGAGAATGGGTGTACTTATATTGACCTAGGTAGGTTCAGGACTGGTCCTTCAACAGTGTTCAAGCTTGGGTTTAGTATTGAAGGAGAATGGGTGTACTTATATTGACCTAGGTAGGTTCAGGGCTGGTCTCCCAACAGTGTTCAAGCTTGGGTTTAGTATTTAAGGAGAATGGGTGTGCTTATATTGACCTAGGTAGGTTCAGGGCTGGTCTCCCAACAGTGTTCAAACTTGGGTTTAGTATTTAAGGAGAATGGGTGTGCTTATATTGACCTAGGTAGGTTCAGGGCTGGTCTCCCAACAGTGTTCAAACTTGGGTTTAGTATTTAAGGAGAATGGGTGTGCTTATATTGACCTAGGTAGGTTCAGGGCTGGTCTCCCAACAGTGTTCAAACTTGGGTTTAGTATTGAAGGAGAATGGGTGTGCTTATATTGACCTAGGTAGGTTCAGGGCTGGTCTCCCAACAGTGTTCAAACTTGGGTTTAGTATTGAAGGAGAATGGGTGTGCTTATATTGACCTAGGTAGGTTCAGGGCTGGTCTCCCAACAGTGTTCAAACTTGGGTTTAGTATTGAAGGAGAATGGGTGTGCTTATATTGACCTAGGTAGGTTCAGGGCTGGTCTCCCAACAGTGTTCAAACTTGGGTTTAGTATTGAAGGAGAATGGGTGTGCTTATATTGACCTAGGTAGGTTCAGGGCTGGTCTCCCAACAGTGTTCAAACTTGGGTTTAGTATTTAAGGAGAATGGGTGTGCTTATATTGACCTAGGTAGGTTCAGGGCTGGTCTCCCAACAGTGTTCAAACTTGGGTTTAGTATTTAAGGAGAATGGGTGTGCTTATATTGACCTAGGTAGGTTCAGGGCTGGTCTCCCAACAGTATTCAAGCTTGGGTTTAGTATTTAAGGAGAATGGGTGTGCTTATATTGACCTAGGTAGGTTCAGGGCTGGTCTCCCAACAGTATTCAAGCTTGGGTTTAGTATTTAAGGAGAATGGGTGTGCTTATATTGACCTAGGTAGGTTCAGGGCTGGTCTCCCAACAGTATTCAAGCTTGGGTTTAGTATTTAAGGAGAATGGGTGTGCTTATATTGACCTAGGTAGGTTCAGGGCTGGTCCCCCAACAGTATTCAAACTTGGGTTTAGTATTTAAGGAGAATGGGTGTACTTATATTGACCTAGGTAGGTTCAGGACTGGTCCCTCCACAGTATTCAAGCTTGGGTTTAGTATTGAAGGAGAATGGGTGTACTTATATTGACCTAGGTAGGTTCAGGACTGGTCCCTCCACAGTATTCAAGCTTGGGTTTAGTATTGAAGGAGAATGGGTGTACTTATATTGACCTAGGTAGGTTCAGGACTGGTCCTTCAACAGTGTTCAAGCTTGGGTTTAGTATTGAAGGAGAATGGGTGTACTTATATTGACCTAGGTAGGTTCAGGGCTGGTCTCCCAACAGTGTTCAAGCTTGGGTTTAGTATTTAAGGAGAATGGGTGTGCTTATATTGACCTAGGTAGGTTCAGGGCTGGTCTCCCAACAGTGTTCAAACTTGGGTTTAGTATTTAAGGAGAATGGGTGTGCTTATATTGACCTAGGTAGGTTCAGGGCTGGTCTCCCAACAGTGTTCAAACTTGGGTTTAGTATTTAAGGAGAATGGGTGTGCTTATATTGACCTAGGTAGGTTCAGGGCTGGTCTCCCAACAGTGTTCAAACTTGGGTTTAGTATTGAAGGAGAATGGGTGTGCTTATATTGACCTAGGTAGGTTCAGGGCTGGTCTCCCAACAGTGTTCAAACTTGGGTTTAGTATTGAAGGAGAATGGGTGTGCTTATATTGACCTAGGTAGGTTCAGGGCTGGTCTCCCAACAGTGTTCAAACTTGGGTTTAGTATTGAAGGAGAATGGGTGTGCTTATATTGACCTAGGTAGGTTCAGGGCTGGTCTCCCAACAGTGTTCAAACTTGGGTTTAGTATTGAAGGAGAATGGGTGTGCTTATATTGACCTAGGTAGGTTCAGGGCTGGTCTCCCAACAGTGTTCAAACTTGGGTTTAGTATTTAAGGAGAATGGGTGTGCTTATATTGACCTAGGTAGGTTCAGGGCTGGTCTCCCAACAGTGTTCAAACTTGGGTTTAGTATTTAAGGAGAATGGGTGTGCTTATATTGACCTAGGTAGGTTCAGGGCTGGTCTCCCAACAGTGTTCAAACTTGGGTTTAGTATTTAAGGAGAATGGGTGTGCTTATATTGACCTAGGTAGGTTCAGGGCTGGTCTCCCAACAGTGTTCAAACTTGGGTTTAGTATTTAAGGAGAATGGGTGTGCTTATATTGACCTAGGTAGGTTCAGGGCTGGTCTCCCAACAGTGTTCAAGCTTGGGTTTAGTATTACAGGAGAATGGGTGTGCTTATATTGACCTAGGTAGGTTCAGGGCTGGTCTCCCAACAGTATTCAAGCTTGGGTTTAGTATTTAAGGAGAATGGGTGTGCTTATATTGACCTAGGTAGGTTCAGGGCTGGTCTCCCAACAGTATTCAAGCTTGGGTTTAGTATTAAAGGAGAATGGGTGTGCTTATATTGACCTAGGTAGGTTCAGGACTGGTCCCTCAACAGGGTTCAAGCTTGGGTTTAGTATTACAGGAGAATGGGTGTACTTATATTGACCTCTAGGTTCATGGTATATGATGACATCATGCTCCAGTAATCTACGTTGACGTGACAACCCAAAAGCTTCTAATCTGCTAATCTCGCTTTCTGTTTTGAGTCATGACACTTTTCTTTTCGTTTTCCCCAAACACATTTAATTAGGAAGTGAAACTAGGTTTATGGTGCCAATTAGCTAAATTAGTTTTGAAAAACAACTCGATTGCGAAATAGGAATTCAAAAAAGTATTTGGAATTCGTTAGATTTATGAAGGCAAAAGAGTTATTTATAGATTTGAACATGGTTGAAAGCACTTTGTCATAATAATAATAATAATAATAGATAGCATTTATTAAGTGACATGTATCTAGGTATCCTATTAATCGGCCCATTATTATCCTCGGTCATCAGGTATGGTTCAAACCTGCACAACTCTCTTGTGCACCATCTCAACTCCCAGGGGAGCATACAAGTGGTGCGGGCCGGTTAACAGTGGTGCGGACCGGTTAACACTGGTGCGGGCTGGTTAACACTGGTGCGGGCGAGTGCATTTTAAATGAATCAGTAAGCACGTCAAATCTACATGGGATTTCAAATATCCAGAAGAAGACTTGCTAAAAAGTATTGCTCCAAAATCAAAATGGTATAGTATTATGGTGTGGACGTGGTGTGGCAAGATCGGTACAGCGCGCGCTTTCTGATCGTGAGATCCAGATTTCGAACCCTGTGTCGGCCCTCTGCGTTTGTCCTTCAGCAAGGCATTTAATCCATATTGCTGCTCTCTACCCAGGTGTAAAATGGGTACCATGGTCGGGTATCGATTAGCCTTTGTGCCATTGGCAGCATATGGCTAGTATGCTCCCCAGGGAGTTGAGAAAGTATGCAATATCATTGTGCGGGTTTGAACTGTACCTGCATGATGATCATGGGTAATGATACTTGTGCTTAGAAACCCTGTATTAAGCGCGTTATAAATGCAAGTTATTATTATTATTATTATTATTATGTGCCTAGAAACAGATAACCCATAACCTACATAGGATCCTGTTGTTAACTCTGTTGGTATTCCAATATCTGGGAGTTATCTAAGCTAAAAAAGTACTTCTCAAAATAACATGCATACATGAATATTGTTATTGTACATGTATGTCCCTTGAAAGGAAAACCCCATAGATTAAGCCATTGACTGTAGGATTTGTTATACCCATGTATATTGACATAACAAGGATGATCATATCTAGGAGCGGACCGGTTAACAGTGGTGCGGGCGAGTGCGTTTTAAATGAATCAGTAACCATGGCAACCTCTGGCTTAATTCACCATTGCGAGCGGAAAGAATTGTAAGAATGGTTGGTCGTTGATCAAAGGGAAGAAAAGAGGCAATACACGATGGGAAAGTGTTCTTCTCAGATCTCTATTTCCAGTTGGGGGACAAATTTGCTTCAAATCGAGAGAGTACTGTGAAAATTTGCTGCTCTGCATTCAACTCAATTTTGCAGTTAAAGGGATGTTCTCAGTGAGGGGAAAAAATACACAGGGAGACAGCCACCGAAATGCCTCGTAAAGCCTCTGAAATTGATAAAAGAGCCCCCGTAATTGTCCAGGATTTTGTTAAAAATACATTTCTTAATGCTGTTTCGATGCAGGAAATTTTTTTTACAGGAAATTTGTACATAGTTTTGTTTTCATTTGATAGGAAAATATGCCACGAAACCTCATATATTGATTTTGATGTTCGAATTAACATTCATGCGTTGGAGGAGGAAAAAAGGAACACTGTGAAAAAAATAAAGAATTTTTGTTGTTGGTTCAAATGGCTTGGATTATTAATAGTGATAGCTGAAGTCCCATGTGTACACATTGGTGTATGTACTTTCTTATGAGCAACTTGTTGTTGAAAATCTGAAAATTTCCTCTATTCCTAACTTCCATTGCATATGAGGATTTCAATTGCTCAAATTATACTTCATAATTCCATCCTTCTTTCATAATCCATTTTTTGTAATCTTTAAATACATCAAAGTTCAAACTGTCCCTTTAAATTTATCATGAATGGGAGAAATGTCAGCCGTTAAGTGATACTTCAAATATCATTTTTTTTTCTACTCTGATATATGAAATGTGTCACACAGATTCAGTGTTGAGGAAGAAAGAGTAGGAGAGAAAGAGAGATTGGAAGATTGGAGATTCATCATTTTGAAAGATAATATGAGAGGAGAGAGAGGAAAATATAAAGGAAGAAATAAGAGGGAAAGCAAGAGATTTTGTATCAAGAGATAACAAGGGAAATTGATAGAGAGATAGGAAGAAGGGGAAAGAGGGAGAGAGTGAAATAGGAAGGTAAGAGAGAGAAAGAGACTTTCTTATCAAGAAATAAAGAGAAACAGAGGGAAAGAGACTTTCTTATCAAGAAATAAAGAGAAACAGAGGAAAATTTAAAAGAGTATGGTATTGAGATATGGTGAAGGGGGAGGGAGAGAGAAAGGGAGAGACTTATCAAGAAATACAGAAAAATAGAGGAAAATTGAAAGAGTGTGGTAGTGAGATAGGGAGATGGAGAGATATAAGAAAAGATATAAGAGGAAAGATACTGTTTATCAATTGACTCTGGTATTTACAACGTACCATATGGTTCCAGTGTAAACTGATACTATGTTTTTCCCACTTGTATATATTTTCCCCTTTTTCATGAAGATAAGGAGAACAAAAAAGGAGTCTATGTATATATATATATGTGTAGCATCATGTGATCAAAATTATTTCCTTCTCAATGAAATCAATTGAATTTTATGTGATATTTCAATGAATCAATTAATTGTAGAACCTACTTTATATAGAACAGAGCTAAATTGCATTTTAAGCAATATTTAAATGAATTGATAAATTGTAGAATGAATCCAAATTATATTTAAATTTTAAAGCAATAGTTAGAGTACTAATAAATTAATTACGAGTAGAATCGAGCTAATAGCATCACAAGTGATGATGATTGATAGCAGATTTAGCATTTCAGTGATGTGATATGAAAGTGATTTTAATTAATTTATTGTTGAGTGTGGAATGGAACTCAGATTTACCTTGCATAACAAAGTCAAAGCCTGAAGCTGCTGATATCCCCAGCCTGTGCATAAGAGGAAAAAAAAAGGTTTACAAAGTATTCATGGGTGAATAATTTGATAGAATTTCAAATTTGGGTGTCTTTTTTCATTCTCCTTCTTCTGTATAGTTCCCCCGATCAACTTGCTGTAAATTCTGTCCCTCTTTTTCAATTTTATTAATGTTTCATTGAGTTTGTTTGTAAATAGATGTGCATGGTTTGTTTATCATCATTGCCTCCTTATGATTTTCATTTTCTGAATGTAAGAGGGAGTTTTAAAGGATTTGCAATGCTTTGGTGTATGTTAGCCTGAGACACACGGTGTTGCGAAAGGAGTTGGGGATTAAATGCAAGTTAGAAAATATGCACATTTGTTGCCGATCAGATTGTGTAATTTCTGACTTGTATTTAATCACAACTTTGCAAGTGATCACAAGTCTTTGCAAGTGATCACAAGTCTTTATGGTCTACTAGCCATCTATGTGTTTGAGAGCCCTACTGTTTGGGGTGTTTTCTTATAGATAATTTGTATTCATATCTACCTATAAAGACATGGTTTGTTTATCACAATTTTCTTGATTAAATTTTTTTTTTTTTAGGTGAGAGGGAGGATGGATGAAGCTGTGGCGTGTGCTAATGCCTGGAATACTTTTACCAACGCCCAAAGATCCTTTATGTTATGTTTTCATTCATTTCTACAGGAGACATACATGTAGTTGGTTAATCATGATTTTTGTTATTTTATTTTCATTTTCTGTAGGTGAGAGGGAGCTTAAAAGGATGGACCAAGCTGTGGTGTGTGTTGAAGCCTGGACTACTCATTATATACAAAAGCCCAAAGGTGAGTAATCAATATATTTTATGCAAGCCTCCACACTAACTATTTTTTATACTGCCCCATTTGGGCAAGTCACATCATCAAGTTCTACATTTTACTTGCCTCATTATAAATTTGACTTGCCCTCTTACTTCTAGAGGAGATTTACATGATATGTAATTACATTGTTTTCTCATGGTTGATCAATTAGAATAGTTGCCCGATCAGGCAAGCAAACTAGAGAATTTATGAAATGTTACTTTTCTGACATCAATTTTTACTTGCCCTGGGCTAGCAGGCAAGTGCTAATGTTGAGCCCTGTTTTATGTTACATGGGTTCATTATAATATCCATTATAATGCAGTTCCAATACATACTACAGCCCTGGACAATTGCTCCATTTTTTGCAAATCAACAAAGATATCTAACCCATTAACCCTAGAATCATGCCGGATTATATTTACTTTTTAAAACATTAGAGTGTATTTCTACAAAATAATATCTAGAAATTTGCAGAGATTTATGGATTTTCTCCCAGTTCTAATGGAATTAAAGTATGGTATTTTAAACTTGTATTTAAGCCAATATATCTATCTACCAAAACACATGTATCTCTATATTGAAAAAAGAGATAATAGATTTTTGTTTGTAAATATCCTTTTCAGTATATACAAGTAATCGGGACAAATAAATCACTTCTGAAAATTATCTATTAATTATTAATTATTATTTTTGTTTTTTTTATTTGTTGATTGGTTTCTATCTGTTTATTCCATTAATTTGTTTACTATTCTTTGATGAATTAATTTTCAAGATTCATGGATTTTGCCATTGATTAATGCTTTTGATTAATTAGTTCTTATTGGTTTATCCATCGATTTTTGTCATACTAATTATTATTTTTTTAAAATTTATTTGATTGATTCCATTTATTGAGTCATGTGCATATTTTTCTTTATTTCTTTTTTTATAAACAATTTTTAGCATGGGCAATGGGTTGGCATGATACTGCTGAACAACCGCGAATTGATTGAAAGGCCTTCAAAGAAATTTATACTTGGCTTCTGCTTCAAAATCACCCTCTAAATCAGTGGAAAGATGTATTCCTTTTAATGATTCATGTGCACATTTTTCTTTCTTCTTTTTTAAACAATATCAGCATGTGAAATGGGTCGGCACGATACTGCTGAACAACTGCAAGTTGATTGAAATGCCTTCAAAGAAATTTATACTTGGCTTCTGCTTCAAAAATCACCATCTAGACCAGTTGAATGATGTATTCCATTTAATGATTCATGTGCACATTTTTCTTTCTTTCCTATTTTTGAACAATTAAGTCCTTCCAAGTCTTAGCTTCTGCTTCAAAATCACCCTCTAGACCAGTGGAATGATGTATTCCAATTAATGATTCATGTGCACATTTTTCTTTCTTTCCTATTTTTGAACAATTTCAGCATGGGCAGTGGGTGGGCACGATCCTGCTGAACAACTGCGAGTTGATTGAAAGGCCGTCCAGGAAAGATGGCTTCTGCTTCAAGATATACCACCCTCTAGACCAGTCAATATGGGCAACCAGGGTGAGTTAGCTTGTCCTACTTTCTATTAGATAAATTGTCAAAAGGATCTAGTAACTTTGTTGACATAGTGCAAAAAGTGATGAATGGTTGATATAATGTGTATTGTTGTGATCTGATATGTACACTGAGTAATGTGTCAAAATACCACGTTAAATGGATGTTATATTGCCAAGTAATGAGCGAAAATGTAAAGTGATATTTGCTAACTCATTGCACTGACTTTGTACACAGTTTTAACTATCCGGTAGATATAAATCTGAACACTTCAGTCATACATATCTTTATTTAAAGGAAGAGAAATTTGGAAAAACCAAAACCTGTTCCATGCTTCTATTGGTAGTATGAATACAATGAGGTATGTGAGAACCGCTTGAGTTCCAAGTAAGTTTTGTGGATTAGGGCAATGTTAATACTAGATCCCTTTAATAATATTTGTTAAAATAGTGAGAATGTGTATGATTTAGTGTCCTTTAATTCTAGCACTCTGAATAATGAAAGTAGCTATTTTAGACATGATGAAAGTTGTCTGCTACTTCTAACTCTACTTCCGTCTATACGGTCAGGTGAAACAATGGTGTATATTATGCACCCCCTACTGAGCGATTACCTGTTATTCAGGGTAATATCAGACTTGGAAACATTGGTACAATCTGCTCCGTAGTGGCATAGCAAAGAGAATAAATGCCTGTATTTTCTCAGCTGTGATTAATTTTTAGCAAAATTGTATGATTTTTTCATCTTCACAGGGTCCAAAGGGTGAAAACATGGGTTCGATTACGCAGCCGCTGCCGAGCAGTTACCTGATATTCAGGGCGCCCTCGGAGGGGGATGGCAAGTGCTGGATGGACGCACTGGAGCTGGCTCTCCGGTGCTCCAGCCTGCTGATGAGGTCGATGCGCGACGAACCGTCGGGACTGGTTGGAGAGAAGAGGATGGATGACAGTGAGATTGAGGCCAAGCATTTCAAATTTGAAGGTAAGGATCCAAATCAGGGATATAACTTGCGTAAGGGGTTTGTTTGCTTTGATACGTGTA
Source organism: Echinarachnius parma (assembly GCA_037951105.1). NCBI lineage: Eukaryota > Metazoa > Echinodermata > Echinoidea > Clypeasteroida > Echinarachniidae > Echinarachnius > Echinarachnius parma. The sequence goes on along the minus strand of JBAMJV010003857.1, from coordinate 102,577 downwards.
GAGCGAAATAGAGCGATGATGCCTTTTGTCTGATGTGATCGTAGAGTGGCGAGTCGTCAGGACTGGTTGGAGAGAAGAGGATGGACGACAGTGAGATTGAGGCCAAGCATTTCAAGCACGAAGGTAAGAAATATTGAAAGCCAATAGGGAAAGATTTATTTGCAATCCAAGATTGAAGCACAAGATGTTCCAGTAATGTTATGCGATCGATGTGTGACGTGCCGTTGGAGAGAAGAAGATGGATGACAGTGAGATTGAGGCCAAGCATTTCAAGCACGAAGGTAAGGATCCTAATCGGGTTATACATTAGCTTGCGTAAGAGGATAAAAATGCTTCTTTGCTCTGCTACGTGTAGAGCGATGATGCCTTTTGTCTGGTGTGATCGAAGAGCGGCGAGACGTCAGGACTGGTTGGAGAGAAGAAGATGAACAACAGTGTAATTGAGAAGCATTTTAAACACGAAAGTAAGGAGTTGAAACACGTTTCTATGAAATACGGAAAGCCCGAATGGAAAAGTTTGACAGTGAGATTGAGAACAAGCATTTCAAACACAAAGGTACAAATTCAAATCGGGGATATGGCTAGCCAAAGAAGATAAGATTGCTTACTTGCATTAAATTCCTTACATACTATAATTAAGAAGTAAACACAAACTGAAATTATCTTCAAGTAAAGTAACACGATCGAATACATTTTTATGAATTGCTCTGTGTAATTATTTCTCCATAAATCTTCTTTTGCGTCATTCATTCAGGTCTGGATGAGGATGACCCTGAGGGAGAGAGAGAGAAGGACAAAGACAGCCAGAGCGAGTCGGAAGCATCTGAAGCAGAGGAAGAACTAGCCCCTCTGGAGGTGATTCATCAAGACATCAGGGAGACGGCTTATGTCCCAAACACCTCCGAAGATTTGTGCTTGGTAAGTTCCATAGAAGAGTTACCTGAATATTTTGTTAACCAACCGTTCATTTCTTAATGCTCTCATAACACTAGTAGTAGAATAGAGTCTCAGTTGATGTTTTCATATTCTGAGTGCACAATCTTTGTCAGGCCCTTCAAGTTCTATTAAAACCAGTGTTCTTTGTTTCCTTTTTGACATCCTTAGGCAAGGAGAATAAGAGTCTCATATGGACCCTTATGAAGCAGGTCCATTCCAACATGAACCTGGCTTTGCTTGTTCTACTAACCATAAACTACTACAGTGTACCCAAGAATTATTTAGACACCTTGAAAAAATCACTTTAATTTAAATGATGCTAGAACAAATTTTGAAGAAAATGTTTGGTAAAAAGCTGCCTAAAATTCATTGTATGTGTTTATTAGATGCTGCTTTGTTGAAATCAAGATAAAATATAAGACCATTTTTGAAAAATTATCAAAATAGTTAGTTTCCTATTTTTCAAGGTGACAAATAAGTGTTGGTTACACTGTATATCTACTGCTACTGCTATTTAAACATGTTGTTCTTTTTGTTTTGCCATACATGATTTTTCACAAACAGAGACCTTAGCTGAGGAGAATAAGATTCTGATCTGGACCTGGACCATAATGAAACAGGTCCATCCCAGCATGAACCTGGCCTTGCCCATTCTTTAACCCTTCCTTTGTCTGTTCCTACTCCTACTGCTACTGTTTCTATTTATACATGTTTTTTGTTTTTTTTTGCAATACAGGAAGTGTCGCAGACAGAGACCTTAGCCGAGGAGAATAAGAGTCTGATCTGGACCCTAATGAAGCAGGTGCGACCCGGCATGGACCTATCAAGGGTGGTCCTACCAACGTTTGTCCTGGAGCAGAGGTCATTCCTGGACAAACTCGCAGACTTCTACTACCACTCAGACATCATTGCAAAGTAAGTTTCTTGCCATTGATGGTCAAACATTGAAGTACCTCATAGAAGTACCTCATTTTGGCAATAACTTTTATGTTTGGTTGCATCATGGGACTTTAAAAACTAAGTTGATAAATGGAACTTCAAACGAACAATTTCAATAGCATCAAACTTGAGACTTCTTCTTCCATGCAGGTATCCTTTCAAAGTAAGTTTCTTGCCATTGATGTTGAATACAATGTGTTTTTCTGTGATAGTTGTCTACTGAATGATGTGTGACAATGCCATGGTAAATGTATATGATATGACCAAGTAATGAGCAAAAATGCAAAGTGATATTTGCTAACTCATTGCTCTTACTTTGTACATAGTTGAAAGTCTCTCAGGGAGTTGCCCCTATAAAATAAATGTTTTCCTGTGTATGATCTTTCCAGGGCTGTCCAAGAGGAGGATGCCTTCTCCAGGATGAAGCAGGTGGTCAGGTGGTACCTCTCAGGCTTCTACAAGAAACCAAAGGTGAGTAGTGGTGGTGGTGGTGGTGGTGGTGGTGGTAGTGGTCTTGGTGATGATAGTGATGATGATGATGGTGATGTTAACTGTTCATTATGATGGTGATGATGATGATGATGATGAAACTGTACTGTTCAATAATTCACGTGGCTAATTAATTTAGTTTGATTAAACTTTTGTCAGAATTATTAAAATATAATTTAACTAAAGATTTAACTATTTTTCCACATTTCCTTCGTTTTTGTCATGCATTTGACAGGGCTTGAAGAAACCGTACAACCCCATCATAGGAGAGACGTTCCGCTGCCTGTGGGAACACCCCAAATCAAGTTCAAGAACATTCTACATTGCAGAGCAGGTAAAGACATTTTCAATTTTTCAAATTTTATTTATTTTCCTGATTGTAAATTAGACTGCTATTTAGCCTTCTAGGCTATGTTTGAATGAAACGCCATGAATTTAATTGAATTCAATTATTTCATAATCTAAAACAAACAATACCAAAATGACAATTTTACGCATTACATGCACAATTTGAAGAATACCGTGCAAAGGCAAGCTTTTCTGCAATAATTCCTTCCCACAATGCCTCAGGTATCCCATCATCGTAAACCAAAAGGAGGGGTTTTCATTAGCGCTGATCATTTATTCTTGTATACCAAGGGTTAGTGTTAGGGTTAGGGTTTTTATATACCAACACATGTTATAGATGAAAGTTGTTTGTAGAACCGTGGGTCATGGACAATAAATTACCCTCATTTCCTTCCCACAATGCCGCAGGTATCCCATCATCCCCCTGTGACGGCCATCTACATCACAAACCGAAAGGAGGGCTTCTGCATCAGCGGCAGCATCCTGGCAAAGAGCAAGTTCTACGGGAACTCGGTCTGCGCCGTCATGGACGGTGTCGGCAAGCTAACATTTCTTGGTCGCGGGGAGGATTATCTGATCACCATGCCCTACGCAAACTGCAAAGGTAGGTCATTAAAACTTGCCCAACATAGCATAGTTTATATTTATATTGTAATATAATTACTTTTGTTTGATCCTTGATGTCGTGACATCTTCCCCCCTCCCTCGATGTCCAAATCATCTCAACCTCATATTAATGACTTTCTCTAAAAGGTTTCTTACTTTCAGCTCCTTTCTGACATCATTTCTTTCATTTCCTTTTGTTTGAGTATTGTTTTTTAAACAGTAACAAAATCAAATGATTTACATTGTATTTTCTCGTCACTATTCAGGTATCTTGTACGGCACGTTAACGATGGAGTACGGGGGAAAGGTCTCGATTGAGTGCGAGAAGACGGGCTACAAGACAGAGATTGAATTCAAACTCAAGGTAGGATCATTATCTCCTGTTTCCTGTTGCATTTGTATTATCTTCAAGAATTGTTACACAAATTTCTTATTATACTTTGTAATGTTTAAATAGTTGTATGTGTAGTTTAAATGTCCAAATGCATTTTGTATGTACGCCCGTACATTATCTGCATGTTATGGACAATAGATAAAACTTTTTCATTCAATTGAAAAGCCTGTAAATATATATTTAAAACATTACTTCTGTAAATATGGTAAATACGTTCAAAGTTATCAAACTGATGAGATCTGTATTATGATAATATTGTGAAAGGACTGGCCTCAACTAGCCTGCTCTGCTATTGCTGGTTCTTTTTTACCGACTATGTGGTTCTATTTATTTTGACTATATACTCTGTAATTTGTATTATCTTTTGTTGACGATGTTGTTGTTTGGTAAATAAATTTAATTTCATTTTATTTCAAGTTCAAAAGCATTTAGTAAAGAAATAACAAAAGAATAGTGATAAATTCGGGAAAGAATGTATACCCAGCCATTTTTAGTTTGGACTCAAAACCTTTCTTTTTGCATGAACCACAAGTGTGTTACTTTTTTTGTTCACCTAGCAAGAGACTGAAAGACATGCCCCGTTATGTGGCCACAACAGTGGGAACTTGTTATAAAGAGCTCTGATATAACAAACCCTCTTTATATAACAACATGATATTGTTCTTTTGTTCCTTTTTTATTTTAAACCCTGATAAAACAAGATATGTGTAACAAGGTAATTGTCATGATCCCAAGGACTGTTAAATAAGGTTCCACTGTATTATTAAAGTTAAACCTGCTCTACCAACCACCTGACTATAAAGACCACCTGTCTATAGAGACCACTAATCTTGACTCCCTTAATTGCAGTTTACCTGTAAATGAACATGTCTATAGAGATCACCTGCTGATAAAGACCACATTTCCTGTCTCCCTTTGGTGGTCTTTATAGACAGGTTTGACTGTATTATTATTATTTTGTCTTCTACCTAAATGTGATATTATGTTTTGTTTGACTTGATACAGCCATTCCTGGGCGGAAGTGATTCGTCCAATCAGATTCAGGGAAAGATCAAGTTTGGCAAGGAGACGCTAGCAACGCTCAGTGGCAAATGGGTAAGAAATTTATTTCATTAAGAGTTATAATAGTGGTTCAATTTTCCACAAATTTAACCACCACCCTAAAATAATTTTCAAATGCATGCAAAATCTCAGAAAAATAAGTTTCCAGTTAAATGATACCATAATTTTAGGAACTAGTCTGTTTCTGTAGATCCCTGAGTTATCGTTTTGATTATACTGTTTGAGTACAAATATTTTTGGAGACACATTTCATGACATGTTAATGGGGTGCAATAAATATTATTTCCTACAAAATGCATTGTGGATTGTATATTGCAATATTTCATGCGTTTTCTCTTGGCTGTTACTTGTGAAGGCTCACATTTCTCCAGACAATCATATTAAAGAATTTTACTTTTGTGAACCCTGGCCCACTTTTAACATTCCTTATTTTCTCTTTTCTTTCTCTATTTGAGTGTTGTACTTGTTTTAAACATTGGCCAAATAAATCATTATAATAATAATTTTGGGGGGATTGCTAGTTCGAGTCCCTCCAAACCTTGAACCTTGAAGAGATAATCCCTATAGCAGCTCACTGGGGAAGCTAAACTGGGATGACTAGTGATGTGACGTCAATGGCCGACGTGAAAAGTGAGGGTATTTACAGTGTAGGTGAATGTCCATTATATACAATAAGAAATGGAGTGTTTAAGTGCAAGTAAAAACCAAGCTCTGATCTACAGCATCCTGGATCCCACCGGAGGCTGCATGCATCTAAGAGCTGGTAGGGGAGCCTTCTGGAAAGCAGTCACAGATGTTGAGTTGACTGCTATGCTTGGTAGTTGATTCCAGATTCGAATGGATCGTGGGTAGAAGGAGAATTTGTAGGGGTCTATTGTGGCTTGTGGTATTGAGTATTTGAGGTTGTGGTCGTTTCTCCCAAAGTACGAGGCTGGTACGATGAGGACTGGAGGTGAGATGCTGACAAGTGCATGGTGAATTTTGAACAGCACGGTAGTCTGTGCAAGGATCCGGCGTGTGTGCAGGAGGTCCCAATCAAGTGCAGTTACAAGTGCAGAGGCTGATGTGCTCCTCCTGTAGTCTTGATGCACAAAGCGGGCTGCTGCTCTCTGCACTCGCTCTATCCCTTGAATTGAAGTGGAGTTGTACGGGTTCCAGGCTTCGGAGCCATACTCAAGTTGCGGGCGTACAAGGGCCAGGTATGCCCTGTTCTTCACTTCTTTCGAGCATGGGGACAGTGTTCGCCGCAGCAGTCCTAGGGTTCTGTTGGCCTTGTGCAAGATGGTCTGGTAGTGAGAAGCCCAACGAAGGTCCTTTGAAACAGTAACTCCTAGGTACTTGTATTGTTCTACCCTTGGGATGGTCTCATTGTGCAGGTAGGCTTGTGCTTCCTGGAGATGGTGATGCTAGCACATTTGCTGATGTTACATGCCATGAGCCACTTGGTGGACCAATCTGCCAAGGTGTGTAGGTCTTTTTGTAAGATACTGTGGTCGTCTTCGGATGATATGTCACGGTAGATCACACTGTCATCTGCAAACAGGCGCATTCTGGACTGGATGTTCTCAGTGATGTCGTTGATGTAGAGCAGGAACAGGGTTGGACCGATCACCGATCCTTGGGGTACACCAGATGTTACTGCCCTCCAAGATGATCTCGATCCATTTACTGTTACTGCTTGTTGCCTGTTTGAAAGGAGTGCCATTATCCAGCGAGATGTGTCTCCAGTGATACCATAGTGTTGTAGTTTGGTATGAAGATGTTGGTGGGGGACACGATCGAACGCCTTCCGAAAGTCCAAGAAGACAACATCGGTTTGACCTCTCCTTTGAAGGGTATGTGCCCAGTCGTGTGTAGCTGATATGAGTTGAGTTGTAGTGGAGAGCTTCTGCCTGAATCCATGCTGTTCATCTATCAGGATGTTGTTAGATGATACATGTTTGGAGATGTGGCTGAGGACAACATGCTCCATCACTTTGCAACAGATGCAGGTCAGCGAGATTGGTCTGTAATTGGAAGGATTGCATTTGTCGCCCGACTTATGGATGGGTGTTACAAAAGCCTGTTTCCATGGTGTAGGGACGACACCGGTGTTAAGGCTTTGCTGGAACAAGAAAGCCAAGGCTGGAGCAATCTCGTGGGCGATCAGTTTCAGGAGTCTGGGTGGTAACTCGTCTGGTCCACTTGCCTTTGCTGGGTTGAGCTGCAATAGTTGCTTCACAATTCCAGGACGATGGACATGAAGATGACCAATGTTCCCGTAAGGAGAAGGCCCATGCATGTGCTCTTGCTGGTTTTGTTTCTCAGTGAAGACAGATTGGAAATACGAGTTCAAACATTCTGCCTTGTCCTTGTCAGAGGCGTACAGCTTGGATTCTTTGCGTAGAGGAGGAATTCCGATGTTCTCAGAGCGTTTGAGTTTTACGTAAGACCAGAAAGACTTGGGGTTGTCAGTGAGGCTGTTTCCGATCACGTTGTTGATGTATTCCTGGTGTGCATGGTTTACTAGTTTGGCAACTTTGTTGCGGTGCTGTCTATATGCGTGCCACGATGAGGTGCTGGGACGACTTCGTGCTTTTTTGAAGAGTCTGTCCCTCTTCCGCATATGCCTTTTCAAGCTGTGATTAATCCAAGGGAGGTGGAATCTGTTCTTTGTCATTTTAGATGGAACATAATCTAACATGCAGTTGTTGAGAAAATTTGATATAGTGGTCCAGTTTTCATTGACAGAGTTGAGTTCTGGGGATGACAGAAGAAAGTTGGTGGTGAACTTGTCGACAGCATCCTTGAGCCCTTTCTGATCGGCCTTGTGGAACTGGAAGACTTTCCTGGGTGGCTTGGGAGCAGTTCTTGGGTTACCCGAGAAGGTAAATGACACTATGTGATGGTCCGAGATGCCTGGGTGAACACATACCTCCGACACCAGTCCAGGATTGGAGGTTATGACAAGATCCAGGACATTGCTAGACTCAGGCCGTGTAATGTCCCTGACGAGTTGCATCAGAGAATGCTCGAGCAAAAGATCCAGTAGATGCTGGTGGTAGCTCGCAGTAGGAGGGTTTGACGTGGTGCATGATGCCCAGTTGATGTCAGGGAGGTTGAAATCGCCTCCGATGATGATGTTCGGGTGGCTACGTCGATGTTTAGTCAATAGTTTGGACAAAGATTGGTGAAGTTCATCTAAGCCTTGTTTCCGGTTACTAGGTGGACGGTAAAAGCTGGCTATGTACAGCGGTTTCGCATTAGTAAACTGGATGTTGCACCAGATGAGCTCACAATCCACATCAAACTCGGGACAGTTGGTGACAATCAGAGATTCGTGTACTGCAACGAATACGCCACCTCCATGCTGATTTCTATCCTTGCGGAAGACGTTGTAACTTCTAGGAAATATGCTATGGGTGGGAACACTGCTATCAAGTTTGGATTCGCAGCCAAGGAGAACATCCGGTCTGTGGTGATCAATCAAAGCTTGAAAGCGTCCCTGTTTGGAGATGTTTTTTAGTCCGTTACAATTAACAATGACTGTCTTGATATTCTTTCTCCGGTTCTTAGTTGGAGTAGAGAAATACGGGCGAGGTAGCCCCCTTGAGCTTTCCAAAGTAGGAGTAGACGTCTGGGGGAGACCATCACATTCGAGGACGATGCTGGTATCGTCTAACTGGAGAGAGGAAAAACGGTTTGGGTTTGTAAAGTCGGATTCACTCAATATTGAACTAGCCTCAATATTTGCACTGCCGCATCTGCAACATATCCATGAGAAGCTTGAACGGTTCTGGAGCCCAAAGCCCAATATTCTTGAATAATTGTTCATGATTTTATTCATTTTTTTAACGGTAACAATTGTTTCCCCTTTTTCTGTTTTCTAGGATGAAGAAGTGTACATTAAGGACAAAAGGACAGAGGTATGTATTATTCAATACAAATGTCATATAAATTGTATTGTGTATATTTAATAAATGGGTCATATTTTATTAATTGCTGTGGAAATACCATGCAATAGATCAAATCTACAGTCATAATCAGATTTTGTTTTTTTAATCAGTCTCATGAAATAGTAACTGAATAATCATTACCTGCATACATGAGGCATATATGAGGGAAGCTAGTTTGCAGGCGATATCCATTCAAATCCTGTTTACCCTGGTCTTTCTGGCTCATTTGAGTACCGTTCCTCACAAATGACTTGGTTTTCAGGCACTTGCCATGTTACTTGCTGGCATCCCTGTTGTAACAATCTTATGTTGTACTCTTTATCTGCTGCTGGGTTCTAACAATTATAGGTGCTTATTACTCATAGAAGTAGACTGCAACACTAGGTTAACCCGTTCCCTTTGAGTTTGTGAAAATCCTCATAGACTTTGTACACATCCTACACGGTTCCCGTAGTCAAGGGGTTAATTCAGGTGCCATAACTCTAGGGGTCTGTCCATTGGTCGCCCCGTTTATTACACACAAACTATATGGTAAGTCGCCAAGAGGTGGCGCTAACACCTCTTACACATGTTACATAATCAAACAATCTGTGATTTATATTATGTTTAGTTGTGTTACTTGTTGTTTGCCTCGCTAGAGGACCTGCTAGGTTTAAAAGCTCAGCTCTGTTTGATTTCTTTCCGCAGGATCCAGAGCTTTTTTGACCATCACAGAGCTCAGATCAAGAACAGTATATAACACCAGTCCACTGTCATGATGTGATGATGTGATGACTCATTTAACTTACAAAATTAATCTTTAATTTATTTCCACAAAACTCAGAGCTGAGTCTGTCACACCAGAGGTCAAGGGCAGCAGATTACTCCGGTCCACTATCATAATATGATGATTCAGTGTTCAGGCATCCCTTTTATCTTTATATAGTTCTAAACTTAAAAATTAAACTTGGCTCCATTTGATTATAAAAATTCATTGTTCATTTCCACAGAACTCAGAGCTGTTCTGGGCTGTCACCCCTGAGGTCAAGGGCAGCAGATTACGGCGGTCTACTGTGATGATGGAGGAACAGGGCGACTATGAGTCAGAACGGTGAGTTATTCTAGACTACTAAATATCAACCTTCATTTGCTCTAACTTACTATACACAATGCTTGAAATAAACACAGGCCCCCACTCAAAATAATTTGACTTGGCCGAATGGCAACCACATATTATAGAATCTGAATGTTTTTCATTGTTTGGGTCCAGCAGATTCGGGTTTCGGGCCACTAGAATATGAACAAATCTTGATTGTACTTGCTCGACTGGGCAACAAGGCAAAAAGTTAATTTCTATCATTGCTATACAGTAAGAAATAAAATTGCATCTCTTGGGTGATCCCTCACATGTCACATATCCTAAGTTGATTGATTTGTTATCCTTCTGGTTGGTGTTGGGTTTATATAGCTTCTGGTTGGTAATTAATGTTTTGAAGAAATTGGCATTTTAAGTTTACATAATGTGTGTAAAAGACTTATGATTGTAAAATTGAAACAATCATATCTTCGTCAATTATTGACCAATTTGTTAGAACAAAGCATGAAATGAAAGCCTGTGATGAGGCCTTTCTAAAGGTATGAAAATATACATATTGATTTTTACCGCCAAGTGCAGGGTTTTGCTATAGCTGGTCACATTATAGCTTCTGACTCCCACAAGCATTGAAAAGGGTTTCTGGGATGGACATCCATCACAGCTTTCTAGCTCAGTTGGTAGAGCACCTGTCTAGCAATCTGGAAGTCTCTGGTTCAATTCATGGGGAAGCCCAATTTACTTTGCTCGTATTCTTTACGTTATTAACAGTTATAGAATTATAGTAGGGATTTAATTTTTTTTTTATTTGGGATGCATGATGCAATCAAATTGTTCTCATTTTCTTTTTAACACAGACTGTGGAGCCGTGTGACCGATTCGCTGAACCGCGGGGACATCCAAGAAGCCACCAATGAGAAGTTCATCTTGGAGGAGGAGCAGCGAAAAGGGCACAAGGAGCGCAAAGCCAAGATGGTCGAATGGATCCCGAAGCTGTTTGAGCGGGATGACATCACGGGCGATTGGATCTACAAACACATGGAGTAAGTTGCATCTGACACTTAATTCTATAGATGGGACTACAGCTGGTTTTGCTGTAGATTTTCAGAAGTAAAACGTATAATGAATATAAAAGGTAACAATTTGATGTAGATTATCATTCATCCAGTTGAAGTTAATAATATCTTGTTATAAATCAAGAAGCTGGAAACGTCGGGGTGTGGTTGCTATCTTTGTGGACGTAGAGGGTGGTGTTGTTTGGCTTCATGTATGGATTATATTGATCTTTGTTGAGGTCTATCGTGATGTCCAGGAAGTCAACTACCTTCTTTTTAGCTTCGATGGTGATTTTCAGGCTCACTTTGTTTGAAATCTGGCATAAATTCTGTTAAAGTTTTTTTGGCTTGTCGAGGTCTTAGTTTGCATGCTACTGAGTTTTGACAATATGTACAGTCCGATGAGTTGGCATGTCTCCGCCCCGTCCCCATGGTCACATCAACAAGGCTGTCTCTGCCCTTCTTGTTCCATGTCACTTTCTTGTGACTCTTTGGCTTGTTTGATGGTGGCTTTCGTTTCATCCGATATGACCTCATGCTGGGAAGCGAAGGTGATTGCTTTGTCCAGGAGTTATTCCATGATTGAGGGCTATAAATTGCACATGTCGAACCCTCTGAAAACCAGATTCCTTTTGTCGTCCAGGCTGTTGAACCACTCGATAACACCATTTGTGTTTTGCCAGAGGTTCATCTGTAGGGTTTGCAAGACCTTGGTGTTGAGCTTTTGCAGCAGCTGTTTGCTGCAGGTGGGTTTGTTCCAGAAGTTGGGGTTGTAGTCCTTCAGGTTGACTTGACTTACTTACCTTAGATGCCGAGGACGGTGTGTCCCTTTGCTCTCCTACGAGAAATCCTGTTCCATCCTGATCTGCCCTGGGCTTGTTGCTCTGCCTCATGTAGGGGTAAAAACACATCGCTCTGGACTCAGTCTTTCCATCTCCTAGGAGGGAGTCCCCGAGGTCTGCGTGCATCAAAGTCATTCTGGTATGCTTCGTATTGTAGGCGGCATGCGTACAACATGGCCAAACCCATTTCAAGCGACATTTAGTTATCTCTTCGCATTTGGTGCTTGGGATGTTCAGCCTCTGCCTGATCTCTTCATTGCTCTTCAGGGTGATGAAGGACTTCATTTATTATTATCATTAGTCCCATCATGTTTAATACAATTAATTGTTAGTATGAAAGTTCATCTGTATTCATAATATATTGATATCGTTACGTCACGAAGGTCAAGTCGGGTCACAACCCTGACGAAGGCTGTAGATAACGGCCGAAAATTTTGGAGGTAAATATTTATATTGGATCAAAAGTTTAAAATCAATATCTGTAATCTTATTATCTTTTCTAGCACGAGGCCGTGGGATCCGCTGAATGACATCGAGCAGTTTGAGTCGGATGGAGTCATCCAGACGAGAACCAGACACAGAACGCAGATTGTCAGAACAACCAGCATCATCAGCTTGCCACACAGAAGAAACGGCCCTACAGATCAAAGGTTAAAGGTCAGTCAAAGATCAAAGATTAAAAATGACCATTCCCACATATCTTACTTTGTATATATCTATACAAAATAAATATCTTATGCACACAAAAATACACATTTCAATCAATAATGGTGGCAACTTTTAAAGTGCACAAAAGAGGCACAGAACACAGATTGTCAGAACAACTAGTAACATCAGATTGCCACATAGAAGAAACAGCCCCTACAGATCAAAGGTTAAAGGTCAGTCATGCATAAGTTATATATTTGATTTCCTTTCTCACAAACATTCACAATACATAACTATTAATTCAAACATATAGAGAAACTGACCAGAAATAGATAATGTGATTAAAAATGAGCAAAGAAAATGGGATTCCAACGGGATTCAAACCCGAGACGAATGCCGTCATAGGGTTTTCTGTAGCTTAGTCGGTAAGAGCACCGGTCTAGCAATCCGGAGGTCTCGGGTTCGAATCCCGTTGGAATCCCATTTTCTTTGCTCATTTTTAAACACAATACATAATTATGTAACATTGTATAATTGAGACGAAAGAAATACAAACGAAAGAAGGGCTCAGTTTTATAATAATAATAATAATGGTGGAACACAGATTGTCAGGACAACTAGTAATCAGCTTGCCGCACAGAAGAAACGGGCCTACCGATCAAAAGTTTATGTTCAGTCCCACAATAATTCAATTATGATTTGCTTATAGGGATCTAGTAACTTTGTTGACATGTGCAAACACTGTAAAAGGGTTGATAAAATGTGTATTTCTGTGATCTGATATGTCCACTGAGTGATGTGTGAAAAAACAGGCCTAGTCTCCATTCAGACCATATATCATTATTTTTACATAGGATGTCACAATCAACATCAATACCAATCTTTTTTTTCCCATAAATTTTATTTTCATATATTTCAAAATTCAAAAATTCAAAATTGGCGTCAGAGATCCATATACCATATCTTCTATATTTTCATGTTTTGTTGTTTTTTTTTTCTGCAGAGGAATGCATCCATGAAGCATGCACGCAATAAGAGCAAGTGTCGGTCCCGGCTCGGCAGCCGCGCACCCAACCCAGAGAGTGTGGAAAGCGACTTAGATTACTCTGATATCACCGACAACGAAGGTAATATGATCATAATTATTATAATCAATGCTCAAAATAAACACAGGACCGCTGGCCTGGTGCCACTAAACATTAGCCTTGGGGCCACCACATCTTGTTGATGCTTAAAGGGATAGTTGAGTTTTGGTAAAGAGGGTGCTAGACTACTTTTTGTTGTTGTGAGGTAATGAAAAACTGAGTGTAAAATTTGAAAGAGCCTAATATTTAAATAATAAAATCATCTTTGTTTGATCAAAATCGGTTCAGAGATGGCTGAAATATCCATAAATATAGCAATTTGTAATAAACCTGGGGCCCCAGGTTTATTAGAGAATTTTGAACCAGCCGTTAAAAATTCAAAAAAATGCTTCCTCTTTTCGAAAAGTTACAAAATAGGTATTCAAATAGTTGTTGGTTATTTATCTATCTAATCACTATTTCAACAAAGCATCACATGCACAATATTTTATTCAAAATGGTTGAAACCGATGAGTGTTTAGAGAGCACCCTCTTACGTTTTAACGGCTCTTTTTTTAATGATAACATGATCTTTACTACATTATTTGTAATGTTGTGTTCCTTTCTAGTTATAACTATTAGTTTGTAATGTAATGATGCAGGTTGTGGTTACTAAAATTCAGTTTCACCAAAACTGTACTCTCCTTACCAGAACTCAACTATCCCTTTAATTCCCCTGGCCCAAATAGGCAATTAATATAACAGAATTTGTAAGGTTTTCCTTGTTTGGGACCTCAAGTTCCAGGCCACTTAAATTTGAAAAATCATGATTTAACTTGCCCGACTGGGCCAGGAGTAAAAAACAACAAATTTGTAGCATTGTTAAAATAATACTAAATATTTATAAAGAGTAACACAGCCATCAATGTTCTGATGCTCAATACTTTTGATATCTAAATTTTCTAATATCACAGACGATTCAATCAGAAGTGGAGTGGAGAACATTGTATGACCGATCCAGGATGAATCCCAACAGGTCCAGAAGGAATTAAAGGCCATTTACAGCTGAATATCGGATGCAAATTCCATTGAAATAATATCAAACTAATGATTTCATCTCTATATCTCTCATCCCAATTTCTGTTTGTCAGACGATTCCAGTCAGAAGTCGAGTGCGAGACTAAGCCCGGCTCTGCGAGGTGAGGACATTGTAGGACCAATCCAGGATGGATCCCAACAGGAGTTGAAGACCATTCACATATAGACATTTGACGCAACTTTCAATGACATTAAACTAATCAAACTAATGTTTTCATCTCTTGCTTTCCCATCTCTCAGACGATTCCAGTCAGAAGTCGAGTACGAGGCTAAGCCCGGCACTCCGAGTGGAGGACATCGTAGGACCGATCCAGGATGGATCCCTGCAGATCCAGAAGGAGTTGAAGGCCATCAACAGTCGGCTAGCATTCATGGTGCAGCAGCAGAGACAATCCAGTGCTTCCCCGGGCTTCTCACGCTCAGATTGGTTCATGTTCTTTGCTGCGCTCTTCCTCAGCCAGGTTCTCGCCGCGTACTTCTTCAAAACGTGATGCGGCGATGTCAGAGTAAGAGACACTAACCAGGGTTTCTATGGTTTGATGCTTTAAGTCTGAGACCTATTTCTTAAAAACATATACATGTATGTCTCTGAAGTATCGTGTCCATTTTCTTAAAATAGGGTCCTTTCCGTCATCACATGAAAAGGTCAAATGTCTCTCTCGGTCAAGATTAGGTCCTTGTGGACTAATTCTCCGAATGTGAGAAGTTTCTACTTTTTTCCCTCAGAAGTATAGAAATGGCATACTGTATCAAAACGTGAGACTGTAATAACTGTTTTCTAACTGCTTTTTCATGAAAACATGATGAAATGCAAATGTTCTCATTTTGAGTGGTCACTGTCGGCAGGTGGCAGCTATTAAAATATAAAGTTCAGAATTTTACCACATAAGCCCTTTTTTATACTATTTCAAGAATATTGATCAATTAGATGTTTTCGGTAATGTTCCCATTGCTGATATTTGGCTTTAAATAAAAATGGCCACTCAGATAGATTTGACTGTATCCTCATGTTGGCTTTTGTACCGAAGTGTGACGTCAGAGCTATCCATTGCCATGGGTAATGGTTCTAAACAATGTCAGGCAAGTAATGAATTGGTGATTTAGCGGTTGCTAAGAAGGCAATCGTCCGGCTCCGACCCACTGCTAAATGCCAGTATGAAAGGAAAAGTTGTTTAGAACCATTACTATGCCATAACAAAAGCATGTGACGTCACTACTTCGGTACTCTATTGTTGTATTGAAATGTTTTCCATAAGAGGGTAGGATGATGTAGAGATGATTGTCCCTTTTGGGTATCAAATTCTGCAACACTAGTAATTTGTTTCAATATTAGTTTGGGAAAAGTAATTTTTGATGATGCCTGTTGTAATTGGCATGATAATTTGAGACGAAAATCTGAAATAGATTGTGTATGTAATGTATGTGTTGAAATGAGTAATGATGTGATAGTCTTTTTAATTTCAGTTTAAACACAATAACGTTCTCCCCAAACTGTTTCTTTACACGTGTATTGTATTTTCCATCTCTCTTTGGTTCAAGAAAGGCATTAATTGTAATATGGCCTCTGTTTTGCTAACAACATTCTTGTCCGAATGGTACATGAATAAAATATCATAACTCCAAAAAAGACTGTATTTAAGCAACATTTGCCTTTAATGCAATTTCAACCATTACAGTTGAGTTATGAATTCAAATAGATCTGCAATAAAAACAATTTTCCATTACCATTTATTACATAAATAGGACTCTTGGCATTAACCAAAGCTCAAAAATAACATGATGTTTTTTTTGTCATGGGTATCTTCTAGGGACAGTCAAATCAGGACTTTCCTACTTTTGATGCCCCAAACCTTAATTGGGCTCCTCCTATGCAAAGAAACAGAAGAAAAGGCATGAAATAATATATTTTGTTGCCCATTTTGGCAAATAATATTGTTCATAAACTACGTTTTTGGTAGTCCTTGGTCTGCGAGACAATGCTTATTTCGAGCCCTGTCTATTCTGAATCTAAAATACTGAACTTTTAGTCCGGACTTCACTTTATTAACCCATTGCCTATGGGAGCCTGATGGGCCCTGTATTAACTCTATGGGGTTTTGCCAAAATCTAGTACGAAACAGTTTATGGAACACAAATGCCAACTAAATGTGAACAAAGCCATAATTCTTGCTTGTTTGAAGTGTTTGAATTCAATGTGTACATAAGTAAACAGAAGATTGATTTATTTATTGACAAATGTAAGTAATTGATCTTTTTTATATAAAATCATTTTAGTTATTGATTATGAAACAATCATATGTTTTATGATAGGTTATAAGATGAAGCAGTCATATGTTGTATGATAGGTTATAAGATGAAGCAATCATATGTTTTATGATAGGTTATAAGATGAAACAATCATATGTTTTATGATAGGTTATAAGATGAAGCAATCATATGTTTTATGTATTTGTATGTTTTACATGAAGCAGAAAGATGGGACTGGTCATGTGCATTGATATAACAGTAAATATTTGAGGACAAATCAGCCAAAGTCCTCGTTTCCTTTAGATGACATACATTTCTGTATAAAATGGAAAAGCTGGTGTCATTTGGCAGTTTTTAGTTGGTTCATATTTTAGGGTGTGCCTTTAGGAGCTTTGATGCTTTTGTTTGTTTTATATTTTGCTTTGTTTTATGTAAATAAATCAGATTAACAGTAAATTATTTTTTGTATTTAAATTGATTTGTGAAATGTTTAATTAAAGCTATTAAACCTATAGAATAGCAATGCAACTAAGGTGTATTTTGGAGAACTGTTGAATTGATACAATTATGAACTTGAATAATCTGCTATTAATTTGAATCAATATTTGATCATTTTGTTAATATTTTATTAGAGTGTTCATTTTAAGTTGTTGATTATCATACAAGTTTTTGTTGGTCTGTTTTACTAGCGTCTTTGGAAGGTTGAATTTTAAATTTGGGTAAAAACCTGTGTAGGCTTGTGATTTGTTCCCCTTTAGCGGACAGAAATCATGATGTACACTGTACATGAACCGAATCAGAGCAAATTGTACATTATTGATGAGCCATATGAACATTCCACTGGACCAAATAGAGAATAACTTACTACATGTAGTATACTACAAATGAACCCTTCAGGACTGGTCTGAGAGAGTGTTACTTGGTGCTAATATAAGCCCATATAATGTCGCTAACATGACAAGCTAAGAAAATGAAGAAAACAGTTGACATTGTCAGTCCACTACAGTGTCTGTATCCTTATGTTTATCCTGGCTGGATATTGTGCATGTTTTTAAATAGGTTTGTTAATGCCACAATATATCTGGAATGATGAGATTTTGGTGAAAATTATTGCAACTTTATTTATAGCCTTTTGTGGTAACTGGTCACAAATACGCTGGCTGTGGTCTATGGAGAATGCATGAGATATACCAGAATCAAACAATTGATGAACTCAGGGGCTCGACACTAGCACTTGCCCGGGGCAAGTAAAAATGTAAGTCGGGCAAGCAAAATTTCATAAATGTTCTAGTTTGGTTGCCCAATCAGGCAAGTCCTAAATTATTGGTCAACTACGAGAAAGAAATGTAATTCCTTACATCTAGAAGTAAGAGGGCAGGTACATTTTATGTTGGGCAAGTGAAATTTGAAAATGACTGATTTTACTTGCCCAAATGGGCCAGTAGGGAAATACATTAGTGTGGAGGCTAGATGTACTTGTATGTTGCCAAAGTTAGACAGTCTTGAATGGGTTGAAGCATTTGCTCTCTTGTATTTTATTTTGCTTTTCACTTCCCGATCTGATTCCCCTCCTGTCTTTCAGACCCTTACCCCCTTTCACTATCACTCATTGCACTGACATCACAGCTATTCATTGCCATGGTAATGAATGGTGCTAAACTATGTCAGGCAAGCCAGAATAGAGTACCACAGTGTGACATCACAGCTTTTCATTGCCATGGTAATGAATGGTGCTAAACTATGTCAGGCAAGCCAGAATAGAGTACCACAGTGTGACATCACAGCTTTTCATTGCCATGGTAATGAATGGTGCTAAACTATGTCAGGCAAGCCAGAATAGAGTACCACAGTGTGACATCACAGCTTTTCATTGCCATGGTAATGAATGGTGCTAAACTATGTCAGGCAAGCCAGAATAGAGTACCACAGTGTGACATCACAGCTATTCATTGCCATGGTAATCCTAAGTGCAAAACCAGTCGATGATCTGACATTTGTGTCCTTCAGCAAGGCATTTAATCCACATTGCTGCTCTCTACCCAGTAGTATGAATGGGTATTTGTTTGGGTGTTAATTAGCTCGTAGCGCCCAATATAGTAGAGCAGCTAAGGCTAGTATGCTCCCCAGGGAGTTGAGATGTTACACAAGATAGTTGTGTGGGTTTGAACTGTACCTGATGACCAAGGATAGTATCTTTGTGTCGTTTGGTAAGACATGTACATTGTAATTAATATTGCTGCTCTCAACCTAGGCACGTGTTTATAAATGGTGACCTGGTAGGAGGTGAAAGTCTTTGTATAAATGATCTTCTCAATGCCCATGAGCTGCTTCATAGGAATGCTCCCCAGGGAGTGGAGATGGTGCACAAAATGTGTGCAGGCTTGCATTGTATCCTATGATAATGAGTTTGGATATTGAAAGTGCAAAACTCTTTAATGATGATACCATTTCATATTTGGCGCTATACATGTTACATTGTAATATATCTAATATATTGCCATTACCCCCCCCCCCCCCCCCCCCCACCCTTTTCCCCTTTTGTAATTCTTTCTTGTCTTGCATCAACTTTACTTCATTGTCACCATTCTAATTTTAAACTATTCAGTTCAATATTCTGTCAATTTCTGTTTATATTGTTAATACAAAATTCTAAGGAAATTTATCAAGTGGTCTGTTTTTTTTTTAGCTGTGGATAATATGCCAATTTGACTAATGTACATCCTTATCAGTCTGATTGTAAACAAATATAATTAATTTGTTTGATTTAAATAGATGTATGTTAATCATGAAGATTATGCCAATCTTCATTCCAGCTTTTAATTCTTTAACACAACTCTTTACCGATAGTTTTAAGAGCTAACATCAGCTTTGTAATTATAGAATTGCTTTGCATCGGTTTTATTTTATTTTAGAAGCAATGTACATTTCATTGAATATTTTGTTCATGCCGTACTAAGTTTTGATTGTTTATTTTTAGAATAAAAGGAAAGTTTATGCACCAGCCACATGATCAAATATGTGTTGTAGTATATACCTTTTGTAATTCTATGAAAGACAATCATTGTATCGTTTTATCTTATGCCCATTTCATTGTAAATTGATTCCTAAAAATATTCTCATAAAGTAATGCTCTATTATTTTATGTGAGTGGTACATTCATAATGCTAATCTAGTTCCCATATTCTCTGCCAAACTTTTCTCCCCACGGAACGTGCGCTATATAAGTAGCCACCATTATTATTATTATTATTATTATTATTATTCTGTGTTTGCATTTAGTTTGATTGTTTACATTACATTATGATGTTCAAATTGAATACAACTCAAGGCGTGTGCGCAGTAGTCATTCCTATATTATTAACTAGGTGGCCAAGTGCCACGCCGTGTGTGCGCGCATAGTATCGTGTCTATTCGATATGCGTAATTGACTCATCAAACAGTTTTCCCGTGATCAGGATTTAGAGTGCAACTTCACAGACATTTGAGATATAAATATATAGATTTTGCGTAGATAAAGGATCTGCTCCATTTCATTTACACCCATAATAGTTTGTTGAGTGAGAGTGAGAAGAGGATTATTAAAGGGTACCACCACCCTAAAATAATATTCTTATTAAAGAAAGTAACATCTTTAATATTCCATTCCATCAACAAGTTCACAAAAATATGTTTTCAGAAAAAAAATAGAGAATTGGAATCGCATCACCATTCTAAAGCATGCGCTCATGCGGTCTGAATTGCGAAGACTACTGCGTGCAGAGCGAACGAATCGCCCGAGAATCTATTGTCTACACACGTACGCGTCAATAGCATTGGCGTACTCGCAAATGTTTGGCCCGTACGAACCTGGAAATAGTAATGGTTCCGTAAGTGGGAGAAATTAATTGCTTTGTTTATGAATTACACAACCCTTTGCAAAATGTTGGGTATCTATTTGATATCATAAAATGATACCAAATCATAAAACTATGTGTTGTTCTTTGCCCGGTGGTCCCCTTTAAGTCCTATTTTGCCAAATTGGGTTCTGCAGACCATCTTGTAGGTCGGACGGAGCCTCATCTATGTGATGCCAAGTTTTGAGATTATATTTTTTGTCTTCAAATTTTGGGGAACATTTATAGAAAATTTAAAGAGAGCTACATTTGGTTTCCTTTTGGTTTCCTGCAGGGCTCCTAAACTTCTAAGATGATTATCTGTGAAGTACAACAGGTGACTTTAGACCCGGGGGGGGGGGGGGGGGGGGGGGGGGGGCACTCAAATTATTTTTTGACGGGGGTGTGCCTCACGGAACTCTGAAATGGGGGTCTGAAGAGCTGGCTACAAGCACAAAATATAGGGTCTTTGGAGCTACAAAAACCCTGAAACGGGAGTTAAGGGGTCTAAGGAGCAGACTAAAACTACAAAATACATAGACTTGGAGCTACCAAAGACCTACGGAAACCTCAAAAAGGCTCAAATGGTGGTCCAAGGAGCCGAACTAGAAGAAGAATAATGGACTAGGCGCTACTCAAATACATAGCCAAGTCATTCCGGGGGTCTAGGGAGCGGCAGTTTTTGAAAATCGGGTATCTTTAGAGCTGCGATCGGGTGTGAAAAAGGGGTTCTTTTAAGCGGCACATACCCGTCTTACATTATACATGAGTGCCCCCCCCCCCCCCCCGGGACTTCTCTATCTCAACCGACGATTAATTTGTAAATAAACTTGACAATATGTACATGTTAGATTTGAGGTTCTCCCCTCGCCCCATTGAACTATTCTTTATTACGACTCATTTATAGTCGTAATTGGTAGTTTCTCATATTAAAGCTAAACAAGAGTTTTCTGAAACCTCTCTCACAAAAAATAAGAAACCACTTTAAAATACATGTATGGTACAACAGTCTCTATGTAAAAACGTGATCAATTATCCTCTATTAACTCTTAAAGTATCGGGGATTTTAATGCTCTATGGCATTTGTGTGTATTGTAACTCGCAAAAATGCGAGCTTGGCTTGGCGCTCAAGGAGTTAAAGATAAAATCTGGACTCCAGCCATTCAATTAACATAAAAACATGCGTGATAAATTTACCAAAATACTCATATCTTCTAAAGTATAATTATTAGAATGGGACTAAGCCTTTAAATATTTGATGAGCGTGGTTCCAGGTTACCAGGGACAATACATTGGATATGCATAACATCTGACTATTCTATCTTCTCATACACAACTCATGTATTCTTTAGACAAGGTATAAGTTGCAAGAAATGTTGGTGTTAACTTTCGAAAGACTTGTTCAGATGCAGCTTTGATGAAAGATGATATATTATATATATTTCTTTAGTTCATCCTTGCTTCAAAACAGACCTGTTTTATCATGCGTAAATGTGGGAATGTCATAGAAGTGATGCCATATTGACCCAATGAATAAGAGTATTTTACTTTCCATTTTGTACATATCCCTGTATTCATCATTTTGTTAGTCAATAATTGATATTTGTCTTTTTTAATATATAGTTTATTATTCATTGTGTATTGATGGTGCTGGGTGGAGATGAGAGATTTCAAAGTGTGCACATAGATTTATACACATATAAATATATATATAGATTTATGACATAATTTGAGTATTAAAGTGAATGGTACTATCGATGCCATTTTTAAGAAATATATATGTATACTTAGAGATGAAATCGTTTTAGATACCAAAACAGTCATGTTGTCACGTTACAGTCAAGCCTTAATTGAATGTGTATGTGATTGTTTATGAAATCCGAATATTAAACAGAGATTATGAATACCATATAGGAAAGTTTCTATGTTTTTTGTGTGTGTGTTTGTTGTGATATCTTTTGTTGTTGGTTGGTTGGATGTTTGGGAAGTTTGTCAGGTGGTTGGTTAGTTGATTGATTGATTGATTGATTGATTGATTGATTGATTGATTGATTGATTGATTGATTGATTGATTGATTGATTGATTGATTGATTGATTGATTGATTGATTGATTGATTGATTGATTGATTGATTTGGGGGGTTTCTTTCCCCGAACTACGAATATCATAATTTAATACAATGCACTAAATGTTAAAAGGGAAATAATTGTACTTTAAATACTGTGAAAGCAGTTATCTCATAAAATCATGCAGAAGGTTAAATTTTACTGCATTTATGATTTAAAAATTCAGAAATATGTAAACATGTTTGATTTTTACATATTAATAATTTTCTTATTTTAATTAAAGGATAATCACCAGTCGCAATATATTTGTATTCTATCATTATTTTGATTAAAAGAAGGCAAAGAAAATGGGATTCCAACGGGATTCCCATTGGAATCCCATTTTCTTTGCCTTCTTTTAATCACAATATATTTCTGGTCAGTTTCCCTATATGTTTGAATCTATCATTATTTTGTAATATTATTCCTGTAATTTCATGGTTTGGAAAATAGAATTAAATGAAATTAAATATACATTGTACCAAAATATAATAAAAAAACGTTAAAGCTGACAAATTCAGATTACAAAAGAGAGGACAAGCATATACCCCCTAGTCGGAAGTCTTGTTTCTTGTTATCATTTTACCCTGTGTTATTCGGGAACATGTCCATTTCTTGTGTGTTAATTTGTATCTTATTTATTGCTGGTCAATTTAATATGTTTCATTAAAAAGTATAATGAACACATAAATGTTAGGGATCTAGTCATTGGCGTACTGGTGGGGGGGGGGGGGGGGGGGGGGGGGCTTGGGGGGACTCTTGCCCCCCCCCCCCCCCCCCAAATAAAATTCCAATCATGGCTTATATCTAATTCGATACCAGAAATGGAAAAACAAGTATTTCTTTAGATAACTAGATAACTAAGATAACTAAGATTTTGCTTCATGTCAAGTCAAATTTCCTTTCCAAGTATGCACCAAATAGCATGATTTCAATTAAAACATTGCAAAATCACCCTTGTCTTGTCTTGTCTTGTCTACGTCTGGAATACAATTAATGTTCATGTTGTTGTATCATAAATAATGTGGCTTTTGATGCACTGTTTGAACTGTATATGTCACTTTGCAAATATTATTTTGGGGGTGCATATTTGACGCATTTACCCACATTATAGTACAATATGTCGCCACTCGAATTTCCTATCTAGGTATGCATCAAATTGCACAGTTTCAATTCCAAAAATGCAAAAGCTCCCTACCGTGGGAGGGGGGGACACCACCCTCCCCCCGCTCAGTCGCTTCGCTCCCTCGCAATATCCGGTGGTGATGCGGATTTGGGTTAGCCCCCTTAAAAGTTTTTGCTCATTACGCCACTGGATCTAGTAACATAGTCCAAATCCACAAAACTTACTTAGAACTCTTACTGGTTCTCCCATACCTTGTTGTATTCGTATTATCAATAGAAGCATGGAACAGGAATTAATTTTTCGAATTTCCCATCCGTTAAACAGATATTTACAATTGAGTCTAGTGTATGGATTTTTAATTATCAACTGGAAAGTAAAAACTGTGTACAAAGTCAGTGCAATGAGTTAGCGAAAATCACTCAGTATTTTTGTTCATTACTCTGCCATATAACATCTATTTAACTTGGAAGTTTTCACAGGCATTCCTTAGTGGACATATCAGATCACATAAATGCACAATTTATCAAAGATTAATCACTTTTTGCACTTGTCAACAAAGTCACTAGATCCCTTTAAGGCGATGTTGCCTCTTTTTGGAGACTATTGTTGAACCTTGGTTGAACTGACTAAGCTTGTGTCTACATGGAACTTAAGAGAATGAACCGTATCAGAGTGATTGAGCAGAACTGTATTATTGTGGAGGGGGGGGGGGATCTTTCGAGGGAATATAGATTTGTTTTCAAATTTGGGGTATTGAACATTTGTAGAGGCAACGCAGTGAAAACAATTAAATTAAATTATTTTACACCAAGAATTCAGTCTATGTTCCCGACTGGGTGATTCACAGACACTGGAAAATAATAATTTTAGAGGTGTTTATTATTATTAACCACATTGTGGGGGCGGGTATAAGGGGGGGGGGGGGGGGGGGGAGGGCTGCAGCCCCAAAATCCCATGATGCCGGTGCTTCTGTACATTGAACTGAATAACAATACAATTATGCTAATGCGTATCTTTATCTGATTTATCACTGTAATTATGTTTGCTCGATCTTTTATCAACCGTCGTGTAAACATTCATAATGCACATTCAGCTATACATTTGGATTCACATAGCCTATCCAAGTCACATGGAGGCTTCTTATACTTGGCCTTTTCTTAGCCCTAGCAAAACTTGAACAAACAATAGTATATATAGGTAAAGGAGAGGTCACGCGCCCGTGTTATACAGGGTGGCCCAGAAATAACGGAACGGGGTGCTTGCTATAATGAAGGCACATGATGCCCGTCATAGCAACTAGTAACGTTCAATGCGTGGGCCATTGTTAGTACCCTTTCTTCTCTATACACAGCTGAACGCACACTCACAATGGCGCACGGTTGACCGTTACTCGATGCAGTATGGCGGGCATCATGAGTCTTTAGTATGGCAAGTACCCCGTTCCGTTATTTGTGGGCCACCCTGTATAGTCAGATAATAATCAACTCTAGCTACTAATGGGGTTTTCTTTGTCTTTCTTTCTTTTTTAATATGACTTCCCTACTCAGTGGAATAGCGTGGTCGGACTGATTCGGGGTTACATCTCGTGTATTTCTTTATTTACATATATTTCGTATTGTTTTTATCAGATTATTGCAGGGGGGCACGTGCCCCCATGACCCCCCCCCCCCCCCCGTATAGCTACGCCACTTTAAATATTATGACTTCCTACCTCCAGTCAGAGGATCCAGACGCTGTCTCAGTGGAACAATTACCTAATTGGAACAGACGCTGATTTAACTTGATATACACTTTAAATTGTATGTATTGGACTATCTTTTATTAATTAATTATTTATTTATTTATCAATTGACTTGACTGACTTAGGTGCACAGGACGGTGTGTCCCTTCGCTCCCCTACGAGAGATTCTGTTCCACTCAGGTCTGTTCTGGGCTATGAGCTCTGCCTCGTGTAAAGGTAGTCCCACGTCGCTCTGGGCTTGGTCTCTCCATCTCGTAGGGGGGCGTCCCGGGGGTCTACGTGCGTCAAAGTCATTTCTGTATGCTTGGTATGGTAGGCGGTGATGCGGCATGCGGACAACATGCCCAAACCATTTCAAGCGTCGCTTTGTTATCTCTTCACAGATGGTGTTTGTGATGCTTAGCCTTTGTCGGATTTCTTCATTTCTCACCCTGTCCATTAGGTGAACTCCCAGGATGGTCCGGAGACACCTCATTTCAAAAACCTCAAGTTTCTTTCTGTCTGATTTACGCAGAGTCCATGATTCCGCTCCATATGTAGCAATAGGGAGGATGAGGGCTCTGTAGATTCTAACTTTAAGCGTTCTTGATATGTCTTGGTTGGACCAGATGGTACTTTTTAGCCTTCCAAATGACCAGGCTGCCAGTCTTACTCTCCTTTTCACATCTTCTTCTATGTTAGGAACTATGCTACCAAGGAATACAAACTTGTCCACTTTCTCAATGTTGGTGTTGTTTAGAGAGATCTGTCGATGGTCCTCGGTCATGATTTTACATTTTGCAGTATTAATTTTCATGCCCCATTTACTGCATGCTTTCTCCAATTCACTTGTTGAGACTTGGAGTTTCTCAAATACCAGTTCCATGAGAGTGGTGTCGTCTGCATATCGGATGTTGTTAACCCGCATGTTACCCATCTGTACTCCACCATCCAGCTTTTGAATGTCCTTCATCACAAATTCCAGGAATAGGTTGAAGAGACTTGGAGAGAGGAGGCAGCCTTGCCGGACACCAGTTGTGACTTCAAACCATTCGGTTATCTTTCCATTCACCATGACAGAGCACTTGGTTTGTTTGTACATGTTTTCAATGAGGTCAGCCATGGACTTGTCCACACCAATGGAACGCAGACATTTCCAGAGAGCTTCCCTCCATATGGTGTCAAAAGCTGCCTTAAAGTCGACAAAGTTCCAGTGGATTGGTACCCGTCTTTCTCTGGCTTTTTCGAAGATTTGTCGAACGATAAACACAGCATCTGTGGTGCCTCTGGAACTTCTAAATCCACATTGTTCCTCTGCCAGGTAATTGTCTATGGTTCCTTGAATTCTCGTGAGGACCATTCTACAGAACACTTTCCCAGGTATGGAGAGTAGAGTGATGGCCCTGTAGTTCGCTGGATCTAGTTTGTCTCCTTTCTTGAACACTGGAGTGATGAGACCTTTGCTCCAGTCCTCTGGCGTTTTACCTTCCGACCATGCCGTGTTGATAATGTGAAGCAGGAGTTGTCTCATTGCTAGACCACCAGCCTTCAGGGTTTCTGCAGCGATTTTATCCCAGCCGCAGGCCTTGTTGTTTTTCAGCTGTTTAATTGCTGCTTGTACTTCTCCGATTGTGAAGGGTTCACTAGGGGTGTCTGTAGGTTGAGGGTCAGGTATGGCGTGAAGAACATTTTCATCTCTTGGAAATTGCATGTTCAGGTGAGAGCTAAAGTGTTCTTCCCAGCAATTCAACACCTCTGTGGGAGCCGTTTTTAAGATGCCTTCTTTGTTCTTCGCTGCAGGTTGCATCTTGTCTCTTTCACCAGCAAGTTTCTTCACCTTCTTGAAGAGCTCGTGGCTGTTGTTCTTTGAGTGAGCGATTTCCATTTCTTCCACTTCAGTGTCGAGAAGTTTCTTCTTCCACTTCTTCACTTCATACTTGACAGTCTTGTTTAGTTTATTGTAAGCTTTCTTGTTCCGGACCGAGGGCTCGTTCAGCTTGAGGATTCTTGCCTTCCTCCTGTGTTCACAAGCCTTGCGAACCTCTTCTGGGAGACCCTTGACTTGCTTGGATCTTTTGAAGCCAACTACTTCTTCGGTGATGTCATTCGTGGTGTCCCTGAACTTCTTCCACAGCCCATCCACATCTGTGTCCTGGAGCAGAAGTAGTGGCTCAAAGGCACCTCCTATCCTGGCTTTGAAGGCTTCTACAATGTTGGGGTCAGTGAATCTACTAACATCATAGTTTCTTGGGAGGCTCTTCATTTTCTTGGTCTTTGTAGGTGAGAACTTCACATTCGCTAATACCAGGTTGTGGTCTGACCCAATGTCCGCTGAGCAGTATGACCTGCAGTTCTGGAAGATTTGTATATTATCTAGTTTGGTAATGATGAAATCAATCTGGTTTCTGTAGTGGCCACACGGTGATGTCCATGTTGCCCTTCTGCATTCTTTGTGTTGAAAGTAGGTGTTACACACTGTCATTCTGTGCAACATGCAGAACTCCAGAAGCTTCTCCCCTCTGCTGTTGATCTTGCCTAATCCGTACTTGCCTAAAGTTGGCGCCCATACTCCGTGGTCTGCTCCTACTTTCGCATTGAGGTCGCCCATCACGATTATATTCTCCTTCTTAGGGACCTTCTGTATATGCAGCTGCAGTGCATCATAGAAAAGATCACTCTCCTGTTCACTATGTGCAGATGTGGGGGCGTAAACCTGGATGATATTGATGATCCCTTCCTTCATTTTGAATTTCGCTGTGATAATCCTTGATGAGACTGCTTCGTAGCTCACCAAGCATTGCAGTATATGTTGGGAAATCATGATGCCGACTCCCTCCCGGCTAATGTTATCTGTCCTGCTTGATAGAAGGATTGAGTACTCCCCTTTATTTATAAGCGTCTCTGTGCCAGTCAGGTGTGTCTCACACAAGCCCAGAATATCCAGGCCAAATCTCTTAGCTTCTTCAAGGAGTACATCCCAGTGTCCTATTTTCTTCAGTGTTCTCACATTCCAGGTTCCAATATTCAGCATACCGGGTTTCCTTGTGTTGTAAGAAGACTGTGAGGTGGTTTCTTTAGTCATGTCAGGTGTTTTATTTGTTCGTGGTCGGTGGTAAGTCTTTTCCTGTATACTTGCGCTGTTTGGTGTTGCCGTTTCTCCTTTTCCGTTGCTCTTCTTCTTCTTCTTCTTTGTGGTGTTCTCTTCTGTCGACGTTCTCTGCTTCGCTGGTTTCTCCGCTGCTCCGTTGTGTACCTGTGGAATTGGCAGCAAATCATCCGGCAGATTCTTCGCACCCCTGCCACTCTGCTGCCAGCAAGCAGCCACCGGGACTCGGGGCCGTAACGGGGGGAAAACTTTCATGATAGATTCTCGTAGGGGTGTGACCTGGATACAAACTGGGCACGCGGCCACTGAATTCCCAGCCGGGTGCAGCTAAGATGTTCCGCTGTAGCAAGGCAGAGGCCACCGCCCTCCACCTTGTGGTTTGTTCGGGTTTTCCTTCCCTACCCAGAGCCCCTGTTGGTTTCTCAGGCCGCAAAGCCCAAGATATCCAGCCAGTACCGCGGGGAGGTAGGGGTTGAGTTACAAGCAGAGAGGCGATTATGGAAAGGTAGACTGATGGGATGCTACCAGTACATACAACAAGGGGAGGAGAGGCGATAGAAAGAGCAAGCAGAAAGGGATACACATGCGAGGGGACATGCAAGGAGGAAGGGTTATTGTTGGAAAGTAGGCGACCCCAGCTGGAGTTGCGCATCTGCATGCTTTACTGACCCAAAATTAACGTTTTATTTCATCATCAGGGTTAGGGTTATATTAGGGTTACCGGCTGAGGCTATACAGAGTGAGTCAGAAAAAATGTCCCATCTTTTAAAAGTTGTCTTGTTTGAAGTATGAACATTTATTAATGGATTTTATGATATGTCTTGGTAGAGTTATATCCTCCCAGCATAGTATCTCGGTACCCTTTTCATTTAAATCTCTGCATGCATGACTGAACATCAGACAATCTTTAGAAGACTGCAAAATCACACTTGCGTCAAGTGGCTGGGTGAGGAATGAAACAAATTGTGAACGAATTTATAACCTTTACTGCTAGGACACCGAACATAGGGATAACGGCGGCATAACCCTTGCAAAACTTATGTTACACTCTAAGTTATTGCATACTGGATGACCAAAAATTATCTCTGTTGCGGGGTGAACTGAGGACGAACCATAATTCTAGCACTTGTCCTACTCAAACAGGTCTCAATATAATTAACTGGGGCCAAATCAGTCTTTACTATATTATACTTTCAACTTTGTCTTTTGTGATCGGAACAAAGGCGCCATCCGTATCCGTAGATCAGTGACAGTCACGTGACAGTTAAGACGGTCTTAGCCCTGGATCGACTACAGCAGCTGCTCACATACCCATATTATCAAATGTTACCCTATAACGGTGAGGGAAGTGGAAGTCTATAGACTTCCACTTCCCTGGATAAACATAAGTCTTACTCAAAGTTATTACTCAAAGTCTTACTGCAAAGTTATACAGGAACCCCGGGGCAATGTCTCGAATAAAATGACAATTTCGATATGGGGGGGGGGGGGGGGGGGGGGGGAAGCATCGCATAACTGGGCAACTGGAAATGTAGGCATATAAATACATATATAAATGTATATATTCGTGTAGCTCTAGTCATAATGTTAGTGCAAAGTCACGAGAATTTCAGAGAATTTTCAGCAAGATTTCTAGATCATTAGCTTCATAAAATGAAAAAAAAATGATGATCTGATACATTTTTATCGATAACTAATTTGTGTACGGAACGTGGATTAAAGGTAGGCATAATATACAGTTGAGTATTGGTAGGCTACTTCCTGAAATGCCCCATGACACTAAATTGGTTGGTTTTAATTCCATTTGAAAGTTCATTGAATAAAACATGTGAAATGAAAATCATTCCCTTTCGAATGCTCTCATAGTTGTAAAATTTGATTTCAAAATATTTTATTTATACTGTTTTTGTCTAGCCAGACAATAATTATCTTGACTTTTTAAACACATACAAAAAATGCTTATCGACTACTTTTAAAAAATTCAAAAGAGGTTGTTAAATAGTTGTTGATGATATCTCTATTTAATCATTATACTAACAAAACATCACATACACAATTTTGTATGAAAAATGGTTGAAACCGACGATTTTTTTAGAAAGCGCCCTCTCGATAAGTGTGTAGTTTTGCGTCCCGCTACTTTGGTGTCGCATAGAAAAAAAAATATAGCTTTTTTTTGTTACCTCTTTGTGTTGACTTACAAGTAGGAAAGTAAAAAATCCCCCCCCCAAAAAAAAAAGTAAAGTGATAACTCTTATACTTTTTGTTTTGTTTTTTGTTTTAATGTTCCACCCCCCTCAAAAATTTCATCACACTGATTGAAAGCAAAACTATTTGGCAAAATTCACTATTTATTCAGCAAGGCAATTATAAATGGTGGCTCTAGAGGGGGAAAATGTGATTATGGTTGACCAATGTTTTTTTCTTTTCTTTTCACAGTCACCCTTTCTTTCCAAACGAAGATTGAATAAGAAGTGAATTATGTTCTTCAGTTAAAATGCGACGATCTAGTTGTGCAAAAATGTCGTAACGGGGATGACGCATTAACAGTGTACATGTTAATAAAAAAACCCAAAATATTACATAGCCCCATTAAAGATCGCGCCAAACAATATTTCCCTAATCTACATATGTTAACATATTAAACACACAAAAAGAAAGTGGAGAAATAGTTTTGATTTTCACGATCTCACGATGGTCGAAAATATACACTTATCGAAGAATGACCCATGTATTGTACACATTTCGACCATGGTGGAGTTTACTATTACTTAATTTAGTTTGTACGGTAATATGGTACAGGTTTTGGTTAACAAATTTCAGTTTGACCAAAACTCAACTAAGCTCTATATTTATTTAGACTGAAATAATAATGGTATTTTTTTTTGTTATTCAACAAAATGTCACATTCACAGCTACAAGCTGAATTGCAGTGTCATTTGCAACACTATTTACAAACATGGAAATAACATTAATGAACTCACGAGGTATAAAGAAACCTTAATATATTATATACAATAATTAGAGAAATAAATCATAATATACCTGAATAGTATCACAAATTAGGCATGAATACTAACGAAAGACAGTAAATTATAATGGTGCAATTTGGGCCCCCCATGATGGCGGGGGGGGGGGGGGGGGGGGCTAGGCCAGGGCCTAGCTGTTGTCCCCTCGCAAGGGCCGGAACACAGTTGTGAGACTCAGCTGAACACACAACAGCAACGCGACGGTTCCAACTATTCATACGTTTTTTGTTTGTCGGTTTTTTACACAATATTGAGGAACCGTAGTCACACAGACTGTCAGTCACCTCGTGCCAGGGGCGTCGATGTCTTCTCATGGTTGGGGGGATGATCAGTCTTTGCGAGGGAGCGAAGCGACCGAGGGGGGTAGGGCCGGGGGTTTGACAATGACGATGCGGAGCATCGTCCACGAGCCGCGAAGCGGCGAGGCGATTTTTTTTGCTATTTTGCTAAGGGGGGGGGGGGGTTTGACCCAATGACGATGCGGAGCATCGTCCACGAGCCGCGTAGCGGCGAGGCGACGGTTCCAACTCGACGGTTCCAACTATTCATACGTTTTTTGTTTGTCGGTTTTTTACACAATATTGAGGAACCGTAGTCACACAGACTGTCAGTCACCTCGTGCCAGGGGCGTCGATGTCTTCTCATGGTTGGGGGGATGATCAGTCTTTGCGAGGGAGCGAAGCGACCGAGGGGGGTAGGGCCGGGGGTTTGACAATGACGATGCGGAGCATCGTCCACGAGCCGCGAAGCGGCGAGGCGATTTTTTTTGCTATTTTGCTAAGGGGGGGGGGGGGGGGTTTGACCCAATGACGATGCGGAGCATCGTCCACGAGCCGCGTAGCGGCGAGGCGATTTTTTTTTTGGGGGGGGGCCATTTTGCTAAGGGGGGGGGGGGGGTTTGACCCAATGACGATACGGATACTGTGTCGGTCTGGACACAATGATGGCGTTTTTCTATGCACATCACATTTTCACTTGTTCCGGAAGTGGTGAACGCGCAATCAGATGTTGTTTTTTATACTTGGGCTCTCAACTTGTGGCATAGTGTGGTTGGACTGATTGGGGGCGGTGGCAGACACAATTATTAGGGGCACACGTTATGTAATTCTCCTTATATTTTTTGATATCCCCGTTTGTTTTTGTTTTAATATTATTATTAGGGGCACGTGCCGACAGCCCCCCGGTCGCTACTCCACTGATTAGTCTGTAATGTTTAGGCATTCATGCATGTATTATATTGATTAATCTCACTTCAGACAAAATATACAGGCACATAATCATAACACAAACAATAGTACCTAAATATAAAGAAAACGGTGTATATTAGTCCAATTTGGTAGCCTCTTCCACAATTACATGCGCCAGTATACTTTTTTAAATTTTTTTTTACCCTCCCAAATATTAGGGGGGATGATAATACAGGCCATCCCCCCACCTCAAATATTGGGGGGATATATCCCCCCCATCCGATTTTTTTGGGGGGCCATTTTGCTAAGGGGGGGGGGGGGGTTTGACCCAATGACGATACGGATACTGTGTGGGTCTGGACACAATGATGGCGTTTTTCTATGCACATCACATTTTCACTTGGCAGCCCAAGGGGGGGGGGGGGTTTAAACCCCCCCCCCCCCCCCCGTAGATCCGCGCCTGGGGGGTGGGTGTGGGAGGGGGTGTCCCCCCTCCCACAGTTGCATTTTGGGGCTTGACATTGTGCAATCTGGAGCATACCTAGGCATCAATTTCACGTTTTATAAACTTGTTTCTGAGTTACCGTGTTATAGATAAACACAATAATGAAATCAAGTTTGCAGAAAACCAAAGGGCGGATTATTATACATGTTCAAGGGAATGTGCCAGATAATGACCTAGAACATGCCTAGCCCAGGTCGAAAAAACGGTTGAAACCAGTTGGAAATTCAACTGGTTTTTACTGGTTTTTAACTAAATAGCTCCCAGTAAGAATCCAGTAAAAATCCAGTAAGGCTGACCAGTAAGAAGACCAGTTAAAGTAGTTGGTATCAACTGGTATTTTGAATTGGTTTCAAACTGGTATTTCTGTTGGTTTTAACTGGTCTTCTGTGCATCTGTCCATTTATCTTTATCCCAGGTCGAAAAAACAGTTGAAACCAGTTGAAACCAGTTGGAAATTCAACTGGTTTTTACTGGTTTTAACTGGCATCAAGCGGTAGCAGTTTACATTCCCGGTTCCCAGTAAAGATAAATGGATAGATGCAGCAGTCCAGTTAAAACCAATAGAGATACCAGTTGAAACCAATTCAAAATACCAGTTGGAACCAACTACTTTAACTGGTCTTCTTACTGGTAAGCCTTACTGGATTCTTACTCGATTCCAATTGATTCCAGTTGATTCCAGTGTACCAATTTCCATATTGAAACCAGTTGGCCAACTGGTGGTATCAACTGGTACCAGTTGGCAACTAATTTTCAACTGTTTTTTCGACCTGGGAGAGCAGGAAACAAGGCCGCGTACATTGTTCCGGAAGTGGTGAACGCGCAATCAGATGTTTTTTTTTTTATACTTGGGCTCTCAACTTGTGGCATAGAGTGGTTGGACTGATTGGGGGCGGTGGCAGACACAATTATTAGGGGCACACGTTATGTAATTCTCCTTATATTTTTTGATATCCCCGTTTGTTTTTGTTTTAATATTATTATTAGGGGCACGTGCCGACAGCCCCCCGGTCGCTACTCCACTGATTAGCCGTTTAGGCATTCATGCATGTATTATATTGATTAATCTCACTTCAGACAAAATATACAGGCACATAATCATAACACAAACAATAGTACCTAAATATAAAGAAAACGATATTAGTCCAATTTGGTAGCCTCTTCCACAATTACATGCGCCAGTATACTTTTTTTTTTTTTTTTTTACCCTCCCAAATATTAGGGGGGATGATAATACAGGCCATCCCCCACCTCAAATATTGGGGGGATATATCCCCCCATCCCCCCCCCCCCCCCCCCCCCCCCCCCGTGATCGACGCCCCTGCCTCGTGCCCAGGTCAGCGCAACCAAAGTTTTGGGCGCAGCCCAGATCGGCCCCACCCCCCCGTATCGCGTACGCGCACGCGCGCTGTACTGAACATTAACAAGGTACTAATCTTATATCCCGGCGCAACTTCGCACGGTATATGGTACCGTATACACGTATGTGCAGCGCGCATAGGCCGTGTGATCATTTAGACTGTTCAAGATTGGCCGCGAGAGGGCGACATTTGTTTACATTCCCAGGTCCTTTCGCGGGCGCGGGAATCAAAAAGTTCATGGAAAGGGGGTTGGGTAAACGAACTTTTAGACAGATTTAGCCCGGTGATTTGACCAATGAGATATCAGATATGAAAGCATGAAACATATACGTCATGTTAATCATACATTACGTCATCGAACTTCCCTGGAATCCCCCGTACGATGACGATCAATGTTACGTACGGCAGGGGTGAGATTTTACACTATTTTTACATCATTTTTTGAACAATAATTTCATAACAATATCATAAACAGATCAGAGTTTTTAGGTGTTGGTGGCATCTTGTTTCATGTTGTCCAAGTGTTTTTCTAAGTACTCTTGTTTGTCTCTATAAGTCCTACTTTTTTTATCTGTCGATTATCTGATATTATCATCATACTCACTTATCCTCTGCAACAATATAACTGTAGTCCCACCCATTCAATGTCGTGTCAGCCCAGTGAAGGTGGGGAGGGGGGAGGGGGGCCAGGGTTGGATGAGCATTTAACCCATTTGACAAAGCTTTGTAGGCTTTGTGGCCAAATGCTCTCCAAACACCCTACATCCTACAGAGTTGGTGATTATTATCTTTTGATAAGTCAGTTTGTTTCAGTTCAGGACGATGAGCCCGACATCCATCCCAAGCAATTTTGTAAGGCATGTTACACCGGTATGAAATCTCCGAGGAACAAATGGGTGCCAACTGCAATCTGGGCACCACACAGACGAAACCAAAATTGTACAGTTTGTACAACTTCAACAAAAATGTCAGTTGGGGGGCGTCCATCAAAGAAAAAAAGCCCGGGTCGTCCCAGGATAGACCGCTCCCTCCATGCCACCTTAGATACCCTGAATGGAAATTCAAGGGTGGCTGACATTGACATTGACAATGAAGATTCCTTCAAAGAAAGGTTTGGGGTAGCCACTGACAGCCAATTTTGTTGCAGAATATGTGAATGTGTCTTTGTTTGTCCTGTCTCAACACCTTGTGAACATTTGTTTTGCATGTCTTGTGTACGTACCTTGTTCATGGCTGATTTTCGTGTACATATTTCATGCCCCATCTGCCATTCACAAGTACATTTCCAGTCTCTCACTCCAGCACCCACATACTTTCATAACATTCTAAAAAAATCAGACGTTTCATGCAAGCAATGCAACATAAACCTCACATATGACAGAGCAACACAACACAGCCATCCTTCCAGTACCACATCAACAGTCACACATGATCACAATCTTCACAAACATACCACCAACAACTTAATCAAACAACTCACCCCTCAGCAGAAGGAGGAAATTGGCACAGTCATACTCAGAGAAAAGTTACTTACTTCTAATGACGGTGCCACTGCTGTGTTCAGAACAAGAGGACAAGTAAGCATATATTTTTTTAAAACTATATTTTGTATAAATTCATTCTGCTAGTATTAACGTACTTGTATTCAAGATAGATTTTAAAAATATAAATTTAAATACACATAGATTTATTTAAAGCTAAATAACAGTATTGGGTTGCCTCGAAAGAAGTTGAGGCATTCTTTGATGTTTCTCTCTGTAGAAAAGAGAATGAGTATAGGTTTCTAAATGTACATTTCCTGTTCTACATTCTTGGCTTAAATATTCGCATGATGAATAAATCTTAGGGCATATTAGTTACAAGTTTATGTTGTTGTTCATGACAGATCAAGGGAGTGTATATGCCTTGACAGAGGTATAATGAAACACTTTTAACAAAAGGAACTTAATTAAAGATTAAAGAACATGATACAGTGGAACCCCTTTATAACGAGCTCTGTTATAACGAGGTACCTGATATAGCGAGGTTATTTCACAGGTCCGGGTTCTATGTATTTGTTATCATTTGTTAGCCCTGATACAACAAGATATCTGATATAACGAGGTAAATTCAATGGGCCCAATGTGCTCGTTATAATGAGGTTTCACTGTACATGACAGCACAGAAATTATACAGTCAACTCTGCCTAAGTCGAATCTCTTGGGACTGAAGAAATAGCTGCGACTTAGACAACATTCGACTTAAGAGGGGTTAAAAACAATAGAATATAAAGAGAAGAGGACTTTAATAGACCTTTGACTTGGGCGATTATTCAAATTGCGACTTTGACTTAGGCAGAGTTGACTGTACTCATAATATATAATTTTAGTTGATATCATGAAGAATAAAAATTTGCTGATCTGTCAACATTTAAATAATTTAATTTCATTTTTGTACCATACGGAATACCCCCTCCAACAACTTCCTGTTATATTTTTCCACTGATGGAAACTGGGTCATGAACTCTCAATATTACAGGGAAACCCCGTTATATCGAGCTCGCTTATAACGAGGCAAGATCGATAGTCCCGACTACCTCATTATAACGGGGTTTCCCTGTAAACTATAATCGTAAAGCTAAGCTTGAGTATTGGCACTTCCCGGAAAAAACATTTGCGAGGGTTTTGGTGGGTTTCGATTCCATTTTGAAAGTACATTTAATAAAACTTCTTACATGAGAATCATTCCCTTTCAAATATTCCCATAGTTGTGAAATTTGATTTTAAAAAAATGTTGTTATATGTCTAGAGTACTAGAGACTTTTGCGTCGTTCTCCAAATACCTATAAAATGCCTACACATTAACGAAAATATACCAAAGAGGTTTTTTAATATTTGTTGATGATCTCTCTATATTAAATCATTATTTTAACAAAACATCACATTGACAATTTTGTAAAAGAAATAGTTGAAATAAATTTGTTTTAGAGGGCGCCCTATTTTGTTTTAACGGCTGCTTTTTTAATGATAACAGCCCTCTTACTTCGCTGTTTGTAAGTTATAACGTTATAATAATTAATTTTTAATAGTATGGTGAAAGTTTTGGTTAGGTACTAAAATTCAGTTTGACCAATACTCAAGCTTACCTTGAAAATATTCTTAACTTATTTTCCTGCCTTTCTTCACATATGAAAAGCCTCTGGTGACAAAATTAATAACCAAGCCACGTGTGAGTTCGGAAAACAGCGCTCCATCGACAAGGCGGAAAAGGAGCCTTCAACTTGCCAGCATCAGGGATGACATTTCAGATGGGTCGGCTGCCCAATTCCAGCATGAGGTCACCATGGCTCACAGGGCAGGGGCTTTGGATGACCCGTCTTCCATCAAGATCAAGGATATTGACCTGCTCACCATGAGGTCAATGCTTCGCCTCAGCTGGAAGATGACAAGAAAATTAAAATCGTAAGGAACAAATGTTTGGCAGTGGTAGTAGTATGTACTTTTATCATATAACAGATTCAATATCATTTTATGACAAATCATTACAATTTTACAACTATACATTTTGCGGGGAAGAGGAGAGAAACCAAAAAGTCAAGCAGTTAATAATTTTGTCATCCTTTTTTCATCCTTTTTATCAGATGGCTCAAGGAGCACAACATCGAAACAGAAGGTGAAAAGAAAATTCGGGCACAAGAGGCTAGAATCATAGGGGAAAACCTGGAGGCGGATTGGATTCCCCTCCAATTCCACAATGAGGACAGGAAGGAGATCGAGATCATCAAAACGCCACTCGTGAAAGTTTCCTCGTTGGAAGAAAAGGTCATGTCGCAACTCGATGAATACGACAAGTGAGTCACTACCCATCCAATGGATGCATAAATTAGAATATGATTTTTCTTTTTCACTACTATTTTAATTACTATCTGCAATATTACTCCATAAAACATACATTGCTTCTTTGGATAGAAACAAGCAAATCTAAAATCTAAAATTATAAATACTCAAAACAACTTTAAGAATGTTACAATATTTGTTTTAATTTGAATTTTGTCCTCTCTTCTTCACAGGCTCAACTTGCTATCCTTCGAGGACACAGGAGGAGAAGTATGGCTCAAGATTGGAGGCGACAAAGGAGGTTCGTCCTTCAAGATGATGCTGCAGATCTGTAACGTCTCCAAGCCCAACAGTGTTCAGAACACTGTTGTGGTCATCATCTTCAACGGCACAGACAACATATTCAACCTCCAGCTGACTCTCCAGGGTTTTTCTAGAGAGTTAGAAATACTCGCAACCAAAACATGGAGGTACAATTGTCTTCTGTCTTTTATTTACATACCTTGTTTATTTGAAAATAATGATGATAGTATCCTGCAGTCAGAGGCTTTCCCAAATTCTGTAGAAAACGATACAAACAATTGAAAATAAATATATACATGTAGATGAAAAAATAAACAAGTATATAAATATGATAACGGAAAGTAACAAATAAAATGGTATGAAGATAAACAACAATATATTAGTGCAATTCAAAACCTATAAGGCCTCAATGATATGAAATAATTAAAGGCAACAATTCCTCTCTTCTTCCTCAGAGGCAGACCGCTGCGAGTCTTCCATTTCGGCGACTATGAGTATTTGACGAAGATATACGGCTTAACGGGTCCAAATGGTAAGTACTTGTAAATATCAAATTTTAGAACAAAACTTATTTTGTCATAATTTGATATGGAAAAAAGGAAAATCATTAAATAATTGACTTTAATTGATCCTACATCATGACTTTTCCCCCTTATTGCATCAGGTCAAATTTTAATGATTATCCATTCCCCCCCCCCCCCCCCCCCCTCTATCAAGGTCGTCATTGCTGCCTATACTGTCTTGTCAGCAAGCAGGACATGATGAAGCTAGCAACTGAAAGAGGGGAAAGACAGAGTAGGACTCTTGCAAGTCTTGAGGAACACCTCCACCAGTTCCATCACTCTGGCTCCAAAAGTGCAAAGGACCACTTCAACGTAGTGCGTCAGCCCCTTGTTACAATACCCATCGATCAGGTATGACAAAAATTGTTATAAAATCTCATTTTCACATTTGACCAATTTTTTCTTTCAACATTCAATAAAAATGCAATGGATTCATTCACTTTTCCATACTATCAATTATGCTTTTTTTTTTCTTCTTTGCAGGTATGCCCTCCTGGACTCCACATTAGTCTTGGGTTGTTCCTGAAGCACTACAATAGTATGGAGAAGGCATGTCACCAGCTCGACCTCAAGACTGTGGCTTACCTTGCTCCGCAGGACAACCCAGACAACCTGTCCAAAAACATGGTCTTGATGGTGGAGCAGCACAGACTGAAGGCTTTGTTGGCAGAGAAGGAAGAGGAGCGCAAGGATTTGATGGAGCAACTTTCCTGCTTCATCCTCCTGTATCCTGAGGAAACTGCTTCCCAACCAGTCCACCTTCTCCAAGAAGCTGTCGAGGAAAAGGATTCAGAAATAAATGATGCGGTATGTATTGATTTCTTTTTATACACTGTATAATATTCAATAAAACAACAACTTATTCTCTCCCATTTTAAATCCAATAATCTATCTTGTATAGCAGATATAATTAAGTCTCTCTTTGTCTTACCAATACAGAAAGTTGCACTGGACAAGTCCCCAAAGGTATCCGTGGCCAGTGGTGCGATCTCAGCGAGCTTGGATCAAGCCCTGCAAGACATGCGTGTACAGAGACAGGCCTACCATGGGAAGAGTTTTGTTGGCAACCACATCCATAAGTGCCTCAAAGTGAGTATAGCACCGTTTTACTACATGATTTACAAGTGCATGGCACCAAACGTGCAAGTTGAAAAGAACATACATGTAGCTGTATATGGATAATTAAATATTTTCTTCCTCACCGAAATAATGGCTATAAATCTATTCTAATTGATATCATATCTTCATGCATCCTTATAGCCCGACAACATCATCAGACTCACCGAAAGAGTAGTTGATACCATGAGACAGCTATGCCCAGACAGCGAGCCACTCATCAGGGAAGCAGAACAGGTTGCAGCTACGTACCGCAATCTCTTCACTCTCTTCGGTCGATGTCATGTTGCCATCAACACAGCTGGGTTTCTGAAGGATGACAAAATAAATGAACTAGGTAAAAATAAGGTCTTAAAAAACTTGAATAAATTAATATTTAAAAATAAACGATTATGATTTTAACTCCGAAGGCACTTAATATATTGGTACTTGTTACAAGGAAGGGTATTTTGAGCATTATCCCCTCTCTGTAATTGCATACACTCCCTTGATCTGTCATGTACAACAACATAAACTTGTAACTAATATGCCCTAAAATGTATTCATCATGAGAATTTTTAAGCCAAGAATGTATAACAGAAAATGTACCTATACTCATTATCTTTTCTACAGAGAGAAACATCAAGGAATACCTAAACTTCTTCAGAATCAACTTTCCAACCGAATCAGTGCCGCCCAAGATGCACCTCCTTGAGGAGCACACTGTGCCATGGCTCAGAAGATGGCGAGCAACTATGGGAACCATGGGGGAACAAGGAGGGGAGAGTGTCCACGCCCAAATAAATAATATCAAGAGGGACCTGCGAGGATACAGCAATGACCTGGACCTGCTCCTGAGGAGTGTCAGAGGCCAATGGCTGGCCAGTAATCCCCAGACATACAAACTATACATGTAAATACATGTCAACTCAATCGGTATAAGACAATAATCTCTAAATTACCTTTACATTTTGTCTTGCAAAAGGTGGATTGGATCTTTAACATGCTTCATATTTCTACAATCCTTGAATCAGTGATAGTAACATCTTCCAATATTCAAGGAAATTAAAGAAGTACTTGGTACTTGCTTCTATTGTTACTGTATCATATTATTGTAGTTTCAGGAGGAATTTGAGAAGTTGACTGGGCAGAAGTCTAAACATGTAAACAACTGGTTTCCATTGGAGTATTTCTAAGTAAAGGCTCAAAGTAAGTCTCAAATTGTGTTTAATTTCCCCCCTTCCCACACATAGGTACATTACAATAGCGTTGTATGGAGATCAACCTCTTCCGCCCGCTGCACTATCCAACGGAAACAAACAAAATTTGTCAGCTGATTTCTCCCTCAATTTACCAGCAAATGCAAAAAAACTTTTGTTTATGTGATCCACAATTCATATACTTTGATAATAATTACCGACTTTGTTGTTTTGAAGACTGCAAAATGTAGAAATAAAATGATTATTTCCCGTCCGTTTTTTTCTTACCGATGGAGATGCGTCCTAAAACACAGCGTTCATCAGTTGAACGCAACAGTGTAGGCCGGTATTGTAATCTCCGAATGGCCGGTATTGTAATCTCCAGCGCATTAGCATATATTGCGTGTAAATGGTTCACAAGAGTGAAATATTTACTTTGTAGATGTGCCCCTATCCACAGTTGGTTTATTTGGTGAGATTATACTTTATTATAGCTAGAAATATTTTTACATTTTTGGTTATCTCACAAACGTGTCTACTGTGCATACTATATGGCATAGGTGTGGAGTGGAGTTAAGAGTGGAGTACCCTACTACTAGACACAGCGCTAGTTTACAAGTGTATCCAAGGCCAAACAAACCAAACCTAACCCAAACCCTAATCCTAAATTTGGTGGCTATATGTTAGATTCAATGGCTAAATGTTAGATTCAATGGCTAAATGGTAAATTTGGTGGCTAAGGTTAGATTTGGTGGCTATAAATGCGCTATTTTTTTGGCCAAGGGTACACTTGTAAACTTGCGCCGGAATATCATGGTGAAGGGTATTATTTATATGTAACTGTCTACTGAATGTGATGTAAATGTAATTTGTAGTTTTGACTCCCGTTTTGTGTATTCTAGTCTACATGTCTTATATATTTGTATTAATTATGTTGCCTTGCATACAATGACTATATATTGTACTTTTGTATTTTGTACTCTTATTGATCTTGTTTCACAGATTGAAATACATAGTATTTTAAAACAGAACAATAATAATCTTATAATGATTATTATTATATGCAGACTATAATAAAGAACTACGTTACACAATTTGTATTAACCGAGAACATACCTGTTAAGTGCTAACTTCTGAAAAAATGTCTCTCAGAGTGTTGTCTGCGATGCGTCTGCGAATGAGATGACCAGGTGATGATGACCAGGCGAGGATGCATGACAAGAGATTAGCAAGGAGTGATAATGCTTGAGCCCGAGGTTGACTGATTTGGCTTTGACTGGTTGAGCTGGGAAAACAGAAAGAAAAAAATTATTAATTAACATTTTCATTCACAGCCACAAAAGGGGGCCATACCATGATAGAAAACACTGTTCACATGGCGGACTGGCCATAATATCGACCAAGTTTTCCACATACTAAAATAACTTAATTATGCCAAATGTAATTAATAATAGAAAATAATAATCAGTATATTAATATAATAAGATTTGGGCCAAAAAAAAACACATTTAAATCATACTTCATAGATATTATTTTAAGAATATTTAATCACTGTTTCTACATCCTTAATTTGGTGAAGACTGAACATGCTGAAGTAGAATTGGGAATTAAAATAATCTTAAAATCCCTTTTTTCATCCTCATTAATATTTGCCTTTCATTATTTATAGCCAAT
The DNA here is from genome assembly GCA_037951105.1 of Echinarachnius parma. NCBI lineage: Eukaryota > Metazoa > Echinodermata > Echinoidea > Clypeasteroida > Echinarachniidae > Echinarachnius > Echinarachnius parma. Next base: position 59,185 of record JBAMJV010003857.1, on the reverse strand, counting down.
TATGTTTGTGTTGAGCCTGAAATGTTTAGCCCAATTTAGTTTTAAGCTTCACCAAACTTTGCAGCGATTTTAAGTTTGAAAATGCGCATACATTTCTCATAGCAGCATGCAGCAGGTGTAACTGTGTTACGTGTATTAGCAGTAAACAGGTGCACGTGGAGCAATATAACTGGGTACCAGAACGAGTAACATGTACATGCACCTGCTTATAGTAACCATACACGCAACACAGTTACACCTGCTGCTATGATATGTACAACTACACCACGGACATGTGCAAAACGATCGAAAAGTTTGATACAAACATACGATTATGAATTGATGCTAATCAAACGTGATAAGAAATCAACATATAGTACATTAATACACATATGTGCATGTAAATAAACTATAAACATAGTATGTTAGTTTGTTACCTTCAGTATTTAAGTGGATTTGCAGCGGTGGTAGCTACAGGAAATAAAAAGTAGGATCTCTATTGTTGGGTATGAAATGACGTCATCTGTCAGCCTCTTTCGAAATCATTCTCTCCCTAAATGAAAAAAACTCTTTCTTTGTTGCCATGGTTATTTTAAAAAGGGCTATTTTAGTGAAATTTTCATTAACAAAATAATGAAAAATAAGGGTATTTTTAGTTGCCCCAAAAAGGCATTAAAATACTAAAGTTTTTTTTTCTCTTAGTGGGAATTGATAATCGAGGGCATATGATGGCAAGTCACATGGTTACAGCATTGATTTGGATAGGGGCGGCGTGCAAAAATCCGTTCAAAATAGGCAATTAATGAGTCATCTTGTCATCTTATATGTAAACAAAAGCGCGCGTATGCGCATGCGCGACTATAAGATGGCGCGCGGCGCTAAACGCGCGCTATGAACATACGTGTATACCACCCCCGGCCAGTTTAATAATCCATTCCATGCGCAATCTACACGCAGCTCAGCTGCTAATTAATTCAAGGGAAATTGACTGAATTTGCTGAAAGCTTGTTCTTCGATCCGTAGGTTCGTATGATCAGTGTAGTGTATGTGTGTGGGATATGTGCGTTATTTCGAACTGATACCTCTGTTTTTTTCTTCCCCAGTAGCCTTTTTTTCTCCAGTAGCCTTTTTTTTTTTTTCTCCAGTAACGCTTGGATTTGGAATGTCTCAACCTGCACTCCTTGCATTATCGAAGACGGCGTGGAGTAACTCAGGTGAGCGCTACCGCGGAGCGGTAGCGCTCACCTGAGTTAGGCGTGGAGATATGATAACATTAACAGTATTCAAACTGATGAATGGGAAGCTTGGAATCTCCAGTGAACTTTTCTTCACTCCAGCAATTCATGCAACCACTAGGGGGCATGCACACAAACTGTATAAGGAGAGATCAAGATTGGACATTAGAAGTAAATTTTTTAGTCAGAGAGTGGTATTAGACTGGAATAGCTTGCCAGAGAAAGTCGTTGAAGCAAAAACTGTCGATAATTTTAAGAATCTTTTGGATAAACATTGGTGGAATCAAAGATTCAAAACAGCCAATCCTCAATGCATGCGCAGCTGAAGTTTATAATAGACGTACAGTAGCAACAATCAACGCAGAGAAGACCGGAAAGTCTACAGGAGTCATCCTTCTTTTCCGTACCGTGATGTGATGTGATGTGATTATGAGAATTGGAATGGGAAACGTGTTGATTGCATCGGCAAAACTTAAAGAATTTTGGTCGCTAACTTCAACCCTAACCCTAACCTAGGCCTAACCCTAAATTTGGTGGCTATATAGCCTAGGTCAGATTTAGTGGCTATAGGTCAGATTTAGTGGCTACAGGTCAGATTTAGTGGCTATAGGTCAGATTTAGTGGCTATAGTATAACCCAGATTTAGTGGCTATGGTTAGATTTAGTGGCTATATAAGTTAGATTTATTGGGCAGTACGAAAATTGAAGTTAGCGACCAAAATTCTCTAAGCCTACTAAAGTATAGTTTTGCCGATTGTATTATGTATGAAATTGTATATAAATATTATTCATATAATCACACTGCATTGACTATCAAACATATATAATTGACTCACCGATCGAGGCGCTGTGCGAATAATAATATACAACTAACGAATGGGCTTCTTGTGATAGTCAAATCTATTACCGAGGTGGGCTCAAAATGATTATTACCCGAAGCGTAGCTGAGGGTAATAGTCATTTTGAGCCCACCGAGGTAATAGATTGCCTATCACAATCAAGCGCATTCGTTAGTTGTTTTATATCACTCATCAATATCAGTGACTGTGTTCAGCTTATAGCAAAATAAGTGATAATCTCTGAATATTTCATAAAATCGCTTGTAAATTTTGATATAAAAATCAATCGACATTAATGAAGCCAGTATGAGCCTCCAGAACCACGGCGCATCTAATACGCTTAAAGTCATTGTTATTTTGCGCACACAATCACAAAGACGCAAAACTGAGTGCGCACCAACGCGCTGGCAGTTGCGCACATACGCGATGAATGCGTGCTAGCGCTCCCACGGATGTGCTTATTGGCTGTCTTGGCGTTCTTCTTCCCAGGGTGTTAGTTTTTACCAGTAATGTCAATCACGTGACTAGAACGTGTGCGCCATAGAGTACTGCACAAATTTGATCGCGTGTGCATTTTGCTTAAACACATGATCTATGGGACGAACGTGTAACGAACTTTTAGTGTTAATTTTTTGCTAACAGCCCGGTCACATGATTGCGCGGGGATTGCGCGTGTTGTCCAAAACTATCATTTGTCAAATACAATGGTAAAACGATCTTATGCGGGATATAATAATAATTGACATACAATTACGATATACTATTACTAGTAGTAGTAGTAGTAAGATCTATGTCTATCACTTCATTATAATCTATTTCATGCTATAAGTTAAACATTTAAGTTTCTGGATATATCAGTCCCACTACATAGTACATGTAAACTAACCAGCGCACGGCGCCGTGCGTGTGTTGGCGCACACCACTGATTATTTACAGTTACACTATGTACCACTACCACTAGGCTACCAGGATGTCGAGTGGAATAATTATGGGCAAACCTTTTTAGGCCAATTATAAAACATAGTCCTGTAGACGGTCCTATACTTTGTGTATTAGACCTGGAGACGTTCTTTAGTACAATGTTTTATTATTGATTCATATTATAGAAGGGTTTAGAAGAAATTTCAGCTTTGTTGCCACCTCGGCAACTTTGGGCAACTCTTTTTATAAGCATTATAAAGATAATTAGCTAATTTGCATATTTCTGAAATAAGGTCAGGGGTTATTTTCTATCTAGGAATAGTACAATAGTGATCAAAACTATTTTCCGAGGGTAATTTGGGGCAAGGAATCCATTCCCAGTGCTCATTTCCATGTGCCGAATGGGCAACACCTTGAAATCCAAGATGGCTGCCCCTAATTTGCATATTTATGAATATTATTGATTTTCAGTGACTACAGCCTCTAATAAGCGATACTTTCAGATTATTATTTTATAATCATGTTTTAGATATGTAGTAAAGATATTTCAGATGTGTTGCCACCATGGCAACATCTAGATATGCATACTATTTGCATAATTAGGTTATTTACCTACATGTAATTTGCCTATTCCCCCAAATTGCGTATATTGGAAACCCGGAAAGTAAAAATTACAAGTGATACCATTTTCCCAAGGTTTTAGGGGGCAACAAATCCATTTCTGATACTTATTTTCATATATCACCATGGCAACCTTCTCAAATCCAAGATGGCTGCTCATCAAATTTCACATGTTATGATACACGACTTCATTCTTTTGGTTATATCAGATCAATGTTTATAATTTTTGGACTTTCAATTATTGGAATTAGCAAGTAGAACACTTTAATCACAATGTAGATGGGTGCTAACAGTAAAAATATTACAGTTTTATGTAATAAATGCTGTTCAAGTGGAAAATAGCATTATCTCCATGAAAATGCAAAAGGAGGCCATCTTGGATTAATGTTGGTTGCAAAGGTGATACATCGATGTAAGTATCATAAATGGATTTGTTGCCCCCTAAAAACTTGGAAAAGTGGTAATTCTTGTCTTTTTAACCTTCTGGGTTCAGAATATACACGATTTTACCTGATTTCTGGGAATATGCAAATTAGGTAAATAATGTAATAATGCTAATTATATGCATTGCCAGAGGTTGCCAAGGTGACAACCAAGCTGAAGTATCTGTAATACACATTGAGAACATGACTGAAGAAAAATAAAAACAAATAATTGCTTATTTGAGGCTACAGCCACTGAAAATCAATAATATTCATAAATATGCAAATTAGGGGCCGCCATCTTGGATTTCAGGGCGTTGCCTACATGGCACTTGCAAACGAGCACCGGAAATGGATTCCTTGCCCCAAAATACCCTAGAATATTTGTTTTAATTACTATTGTACTATTCCTAGATAGAGAAAGACCCTTGACCCTATCTCAGAAATATGCAAATTAGCTAATTATCTTATAAAAAGAGTTGCCCAAAGTTGCCGAGGTGGCAACAAAGGTGAAATTTCTTCTAAACCCTTCTAGAATATTAATCAATAATAAAACATTGTACTAAAGAAAATGTCTAGGTCTTATTAAAATCTACAGGACTATCATGTTTTGGGGCATTTTTAGTTTTACATCAACCATATTGGTGCACTGTACAGTAGTTCTATGAACATGGGTCTTGTTGACGGCTCAGCTGAAGTGAAAGTTTGTTCTTCTGTATCACTCAGCAGTGTATGTATGTGGGATGTGCGTTATTTGAACTGATCGATACCTCTTTATTTCAGTATGAGAATTGGAAACGATTATTCATATTAATTCAGATTAAAGGGGAAGGAACTCCTAATAAGTGACTAGCAATGACAGTGGTTATGCTCTCATCACATCCAGTAAGTCAAAAGGATAAGGGTTAATTCCCCTTTAAGTTTCAGTTCCCAGTACCAGGATGTCAATAATGGGCAATCATATTTAAGCCAATTATAAAACATCACGTTTTGGGGCATTTTAACATCAACTGTTGGTGTAAAGTTCTATGAACATCGGTGTTGCTCTGCTCTGCAACACCTAGACAGAAAAATCTCGTTCTGGAGGGGTCCTTTAGTTTAACCCTTTGACCACGGGAACCGAGTGGGTTGTGTACAAAGTCTATGGGGATATCATAAACTCGTTGGGAACGGGTTAATATTATGACATCATACTATATAGTGGGGAGGGAACAAGATAGTGTTACATATTGATGATAATGAAACGAGACACTGTCTCAGTGGACCAAACCCTCGGAATATAGACTGATTTTTTGGTCTATGCAACACCCTACATCCTTTATGAAGCGCTTGCATGCACACAGTAACGTACGTAAACCCCGACTTGCAGGCTAGGGGTGGGTGTTGGTTATGTAAGTTTAACAAGAACTAGGAGTTGATAGTGTGTGATCATGATATGAGTATATCTTTTTAACTTGTCTTCAGAATTCAAGAACTGATCAACCCATCATCATGTCTCTCTTTCGGACCACCACTTCTGTGTTGCGTTCTTTTGGATATCGACCGTTGCTCGCGGCGACCCAACCTGACAGATGTCGATCGCGATCGTATGCGAAGGATGTCAAATTCAATGCTCCAAGAGTTACTATTGGCAATCAGCAGACAATACCAAGTAAGCATTGTTAATTTGATATACCTTTTTTCATAAGTTAATTTTATATCGACTTATTAAAATACATGCATGCACTTACAGAGAAGTAATTAACAATTAGAACATTCTTCAAATCTGCACTGAGGAAGAACTTCCAAGATGTTAAAAACATCAAGTCAAAATAATAAGTTGAATGTGTAAAAATATAATTTGTTGGCATTTTAAATAATGAATAAAATGACAAATAGAATTACATTATATTATATTGAAGTGAGGATTGTTTTTAAATATTACAATATTGAACAAGAAATGGAAAATACTTGTATCAATGTATTGTATGGTATAAAATGTTATTGTCCTAATACAATGCTCGAAATTAGCATAGGCCCGATGGCCCGGGGCCACCAAAAATTGCTGTCGGGCCAGTAAAAAACTCGTATTTCAAAGTTTGGTGGCCCGATTGGGCCAGCAAAAAAAAAAAAAAAAAAAAAAAAAAAAAAAAAAATCTTTTTTTTTTTTTTTTAAAGATACCCTGTAGTCATGTTTAGTCCTGTCTAGGGCATGAAAAGAGCTTGCTTTTAAATGTAGCATTCAGCAAATTATACCCTTTTCTCACATACAAAATATTGGTTAGTTAAAAAAGTTGCAAGTTAATTGAGCAAGTAACACTGCTGCTAATGAATATTCATACATTCTTGAGCAGCAGTACTCATTTTCTAACCAGTTGTTATAAAAAAAGTTTCATATTAAAAATCGTTAGTAATTTCAGTTATTTGGCGTATTTTGCATATCTAATGAGCATCATGAATATTCATATGCTGCACATGAATATTCATATATTACTACTATATATCACAATTTTAAAATATGTCTTTTGTCTTTGGTGTTCAGACAACACTGCACAGAATTTTGAGGTCAAATTGAATTTTCTCTTTTTCTACCATTTTAGTTTTGTCACCTAGACCCTGACTATGTATGACTGGAAGTGAAATTGTCACTCGTGTGTATTCAATCGCTGTGATTTTTTGATGAAGACAATAAATTAAAGACATGACACATACACATTCATCCTAATTCATGTTTATTTAATTCATCTTACAATGAAACAAAGGGGAATGCAAAATAAAAAGTATTGCCCAGTACCCTGAAACTATTCATATGGTTATTGTATTCATTTTACTTTTGTTTTTCCTTATTTTTTTCGGGCCAGTAGTTTTTGGTTTCGGGCCACCAAATTTGGAAAAATACTAATTTTACTGGTCCGACCGGGCCACCAGCAAAAAAAGTTAATTTCGAGCATTGCCTAATATTATATTTTGTTATCATAAACTCCAATTATATTACATTGACATTATAATTACTCATTACTGTGCTCATTTGCTCACTTGAAAGCTCTTTCTATAAAGCATTTTTTCCAAAGTGATATTTGTTTGAAAAATTGTAAGATTGACTTCATCATCCATTTTCTAGAGGAGATTCTCCACTGTCACTGCTGTGCTGATTTTCTCTCAAACAAACTATAACCTGATTTTATATAGCTCTTTGTAAAACAAATATGTTTGTTAAAATTTCCTTTACACCAGTTGACTACATCATCCAGGCATGTGAGACTTCCGCATTTCCGCGGAATTCCACGTTTTTTGTTTGTTTTTGTTTTATTTAAACTTTACTTTATTGAATGTATAGAGACAACATTTAAACGTAAATCGGACCATATCTTACCTAGTAATTTTGGAAGAATTATGAAAAATGGGTCGAGAATACAAAAACGTCAAGGCCTGGACCCCAGCCGCAATGGACTTTGTGCTCGCAATGTGCACTTCCCGCACACTTGTGGAATTACGCTGTGACTTTCCTCTTTTTTTTCTTATCTCACTCACATGCCTGATCATCCATTTTCGTGAGAAGATTCTTTACTACTAGTACTGTGCTGATTTGCTCTAAACAAACCAATAATAATTACCTAATTTTATATAACGTAAACCGGGGTGACTTTAGCCACTTTTTGAGATGAATGTATTTTCATCAAGCATCACTTTATAGAACAAATTTCTTATTGTTTCTAATGTAGTCCTATAGGGTAATGCATATAGAATACAAAATTAGTTCTAAAGAGTGAGACCTAATGAAAATACATCCTGCTCAAAAAGTGGCCAAAGTCACCCCGATTTACGGTACTTTATACTTGATGAGGTACCTTAAAGGTTGGCTGACAAGAAAACTACCTAAAAATTGTGTTTTACTGTATCTAAGGTAGATTGTCATGAAGATTACTAATAAAAACATATTTTCCGCATCGGAAAACCCAATAAAATAAAAAAAATCAACTTTTAAATTCACTTTAGTAATCCCCGTAAAAAAATTGAGTCCGGGCGAAGAAAAATGACGTCATCTTTGTGACGTCACATGCAGGCAATCGCAGTATAGCTCGGTCATAGACGTACACGCTGAGTGCAATACTCACGTTGACAGAGAGATATTATTTCGATTTTTTTTCAATATTTGCAAACATTTGTTAAAGTTTATGTCATGGACGATCTACACTCAGATGTGTTGCTGCAAGCTGCTATAATTCATTTCTTAGGAATTTTCAGTTAAGCCTCAATTTACAAGCAAAAACGAGTGTGTTTTACAAGCAAATCATAGGCTCTGCATGTAAACCATGCACATTCCTCCGTGTTGCGGTCTGCTTGTGATGTCATGATCCGGGTTGCACGTGCGCACATTCCCGCTCCGCTATAAATTACTTTTTTAGCAGTATGGAACGCCGATGCGAAAACAAGCAAAAAAGTTGCATGAAATTTACCTTTCTTGCCCAACTTAAGGATTTCTTTGAAAAAAAAGAGTGTGGTATATCAATATAGGCACATATTCAAAGCTATAAACCTGAATCAAAGCCGGGATTTCACCATACCTTTAATTGAAGTAGCTGCAAAGCTAAACTGGAATGTGCTAGCTGTGCTGATGTGTCATCAGGAGGTGCCTTTGTGTATTATACAATTTTCGTTTTACATTTATGTACACTAAAAAAGCACAAAATAGAATGTGCATCATGTATTTAAAGAAACGTGTAGCAATGTTTATAAAACGTAAGAGGCAATGGGAAGCTGCATCACTCTATAAATGGTGGGCAATGCAGCTTTCGGCTGCAATTTTATACAAAACCAATTATTTTTGTTTAATTCTTCTTTTTAGATACACCAGTCGACTACATCATCCATTTCTTAGAGGAGATGCGCAAAGAAATTAAGGATCAACCTCAGAGTCAAAGCAACGAGAAGATGATTTCGATGATCGATAACGCCAATCAGCTAGCAACAGGAATCAACACATACGCCATTGACATGAGCCAGGATCTGAGTCCAGATGGCCAGGTCAGGTTCAATAAAAAAATTAAAAATAGTAACAATTATAAGAAGAGGAATGGTGATGATGAATATGATGATGGTGATGTTGATGATGATGATAGTAGTGATGATGATGTTGAGGGTGATGATGATGTTGATGACAATATAGTGATGATGATAACAATGATGGTGATGACGAATGTGGTGGTGATGATTACTATGACGATGATGATGAGAGTCATGGAGATATGGTAGTTGTGATGATAATGATGGTGGTGGAGGTGATGAGGAGGACGAGGAGTAGGGGGAAATAAAGATGATGATGATGATGATGATGCAGAGTGGACACAATGATGATATAGATTATTATGGTGGTGATGATGGAGTTGATAATAATGGTTATGAATGGTGATGAAATAAATTATGATGTTTAAGGTTACTTAATTAGTATAAATAGCTGGTGATGGTGATGGTTATGGTAATGATGATGATGATGGTTATGGTGATGTATGGTGATGATGATGATGGTAATGATGATGATGATGATGACGACGACGACGACGATGATAACAATGATGGTGATGACGAATGTGGTGGTGATGATTACTATGACGATGATGTTGATAGTGATGAGAGACATGGAGATATGGCAGTTGTGATGATGATGATGGTAGTGATGGTAGTGGAGGTGATGAGGACGAGGAGGAGGGGGAAATAAAGATGATGATGATGATGATGGAGAGTGGAGACAATGATGATATAGATTATTATGGTGGTGATGATGGAGATGATAATAATGGTTATGAATGGTGATGAAATAAATTATGATGTTCACGATGTTTAAGGTTACTTAGTATAAATAGCTGGTGATGGTGATGGTTATGGTGATGATGATGGTTATGGTGATGTATGGTGATGGTGATGATGATGATGAATTGATGATCATTGATGATGATGGTGATGGTGAATGAATTACACTATATTATGTAGACCAAGAAGTGGCATTTAGGTAGAAATGTTTTTTTTAATGAGAATTCAAATATTTATTTTTACTATACATTTACAATAATTACTATTTTTCTAATTTGTACCAACAGCGTTTGTGGGACAAGATGAATGCAATGGACTTTGTCAAGATGCTGAATGAGGGTCAGACATTTGATTATGAGCATTACATCGAGGCCTCATCAGATAAACTACAAGGTAGGATTATTATGATGGCCAGCAATTCCTCTAGCCTCCAATAGGGCAATATTGAGGTAAGCCACTAATGTATGTTGGCTGCTGTAGACAGGTGGCCGCTAAAACAGGTTTGACTGTATTTTGATGACCATTACCTACATGTATATAATCATGTTGACCTTAATTAATTCCAGTTCTTGTACATTATATGCAAAAGTAGTTAACAGAAAAGGTTGTACAGAAATGTCAAAAAACAAATAAAAAGCTTGGAAATCCTCAATATTATGGACATGCATCTGCTAAGGTTTTAAGTGGAGACAGATCGAGTTTTCAATAAAAGCAAGTGACATTTTCGTTCCCCAGTCTGCTGTTAAACCTTAAGTGATTTCAAAATTAAGCAATCATATTTTCAAAATTATACATTAATATTAATAAGGTCTACCTAAACTGAGAAACTGCACTGAGATGCTGGTTTCTTTAACCGGAACCAAAAGCTCTCTTGAGGTATCATGAACTATCATAAACTTTCAGAATAATTATTACCTATTCTTATACCTACATGTACTTAGCAACTGCACTGAAGATGTTGGTATCGTTAACCGGAGTCAAAAGCGCTCTGGAGATCGGTACATTCACCGGCTTTGCCGCCCTCCATCTTGCGGAAGGGTTGCCTAGCGATGGTCGCCTGGTTACGATAGACATCGTCCCCCACTTCACTCAGCTCGCGCAGCAATTTTTTGACGGGACGCCGCAGAAGGACAAAGTGGAGTGCGTTACAGGTATTTAAAGGACAACAATAATTTTCACTGTAAGAGACCAAACAAAGAATCATTTCTGAAAGTGTGAGCATGATTGGTCAAGAAATAAGGACAATATGGCTCGATCTGTGTTGGATAACCCAAATTGGCAATACACTCTGGCAAATTTGTAGACATATTTTGTTTTTAATTTCCTCAAAATGTATTTGTCCCCTTTGAGTCAGCGTATGTTTTGTGGAATACATGTCTACACAACATTCATGAAGAACAATTACATTATACAGATATTGACTGTCTTGAGGGGCAATATAACATTTGAGATCCTCGAGGGAAGTTATATTTGTGTCGAGGGACATTATATTTTTCCGAAGCGCGTAGCGCTGAGGAAAAATATAGTATTCCGAGACAAAAATATAACTCCCCCAAGGGAAATGAAATGTTATATGGTTCCCGAAGGAAAAAGTCAATATTTGTTATATTATGATGACCTATATAGATACAAATCAAGATAAATATAAATTTGGTGTTGAAATAAAATTATGGACAAGGGAAAATCATTAGATTAAATCGAAATCCTTCCAGTAGAACAGACGTGTTATTATCGAAATGCTGCGCAAAATGCTTCTTTATTCGAGCTTCCTTTCAAATTTACTTTCGGATCGCGCAATCTCCGTAGAAAGCTTAACAACGCTGCGCGTGCCAGGATGCTAATACGCGCACATTGTTCATCTTCACACACCCATTGTGACGTAAATTACGTCACCGGTCAATATAACGCCGTTATATTGACCGGTGACGTAATTTACCGGTCAATATAACGCTTCTCATCCTTGTAGCGATGGTCACGTGACAGCATTTTGACCAATCGCACACCAGTATCTTTATAGGTCATATAATATAATCATGTATATATCAATAAATTGTATTAGTACTGTAATGAACGATATGAGAGCAAGGCTATAGTTGTTGTCAAGAAAATGGTGGCAATGTGAACAATTTTAATAAAGCTTTATTATGAACCATTCTTTTTTTTTCCAAGCAAATTATCTTGATTTGGAAATCATACTCTTGTTAATATTTTGTTCCATTTTCACTGAATACCAAATTTAAAAAAATGAATTATTCGATAGATAAAACTATCAGACTATCCCACAAGGCTAAATATCTTTTCTTCTGAAATTTGTCTGATTATTTTAGGAGATGCTGGACAATTTTTGAAGGAGATGGCTGAAAAGGGAAAGCAGTTTGAATTCATCTATATGGACGGAGAGGATACAGATTACATTGAGTATGGAAAGGTGAGTTACAAAAGTCCTTCCCATGCCAAATTTGGCACATAACGTGGCGCCTACATCTCCAATTCATTAGCCCTACACGTCTACTAAATGTAGTGAAAGCTGCAGAAGGGGGATAGTAACTGGTAACGCATTGGTAAAGTTTCCCTTCTCCTTTCTATAAATGCTGAGCGCCTGGCTAGAAGGCAGAAGGTACCATTTTTAAAAGTCTTTGTATGACCGGTCTGGGTTCAAACCTGGGACCTCCCGTGCACGAGGCGTATACTATAACCGCTAAGCCACCATGCTCGGTTCATGGAAAGGTGAGAGGCTTTCATAATCATGGCAGTGTTTTGTTGAAGTCGTACCTAGGAATTTGTTTTATTCCCGGCAAGACCATTTTGGTTAGAGTATTTGAACCCACTGATAGCGTTCTTGCCAGTGGCGTAACAAGGCGAGATTGCCACCCCAATAATTTGGAGAAAAAACAAACAATAGAACATATAAGGCGACATATTTTGAAAAAAAAACAAAGAAAACAACAAGGTGTGCCCGCCAATAATTTGCTTGCACTCCCCCAATCAGTCCATTCATGCTACATCACTGATTCTTGTGGTGGATTCTCAAAGGAGGTTTCTGATGACTTTTCCTCTGTCATAAAGTTTAACCCTTATCAATTTGCATGATGATGTTACAAGATAATATCCTCCTTTTGTAAACTAAACATTTTAAGTTGCAGGATAATTGCCATGTTGTTTCTTAGAGAAAATATAACTTGAGAGTCACTGAGTTAGTTGTAGCAGAATCTTCATCAGAGGCAGAATGAGTATATATTCAAGTCAAACATTTCCTCTTTGATTTGATTGAATGCAGACTAACTGTTTTGGATGGAGGATTGTTACCCGGCCATTTCATAGCATTCTCGCTCATGATAATAACGCCTTCTCAAACGTTGTTCCTTCATTGAAACAAACTTCCTCTTATTCTTCTTAGTCCTGTACATTATTTTGCATTTCTATAATTAATTCAATGTTATTACCTATCAATGTCATTCTAGCTGTGGACAACACCTTCTTGAAGGGTGCTCCTTATAATAATGGTATTTTGTATTAGCATGATCTTCAGGTTTGTTTCTTTGTCTCTCTGTATATGTCTAAAAACTGTTCATTATTATTTCTGTAATTAATTCACACATTTTCTGTCATATTACACAGACTATTATGGATGGAGACGTCCTACCCATCAATGGCATTCTAGCTGTGGACAACGCCTTCTCCAAGGGCGCTTCCTGGATGCTGGATGATTTCCCCTATGAAGAATTCAGGCCCTACGGTCCCGCAAACGCAGACTTCAACAAGATCCTAAAGAATGACACACGCCTAGAACAGGTATGAACCTAGACCGCTATGTTTGTTACAGTCAGTACGAATTAGCATAACGTAACTTTCTGCTTTCCCCCAAAAAAACAAACAAACAAACAAACAACAAAACAAAACAAGAAAAGAAAACGGATTGAGGCTTAGGATTAAGTTGAGGGATAGAGGATTAATATGGGTTGGACATACTCTTGTTTGGTCTTCAAAAATAAATCAGAGGCTTAGAGATATGGCCCTATTGTCCCGCAAACGCAGACTTCAACAAGATTCTAAAGAATGACCCACGCTTGGAACAGGTATGAACCTACTGCTTTTAAAGTGATCCATCTACTTCATAAGATTTTTTCCAGAGTGATATTTGAGAATTGAATCGGTTACCAATACCATCGGGAGACTATTCTTAATGGCGTGTGAACGCTTCATAGACAACGAATGCTGTATAAACTATATAGTGAAAAAAAAGTGAAAATTAATGACAGATTTGTATTACCTATATGTTACTGCCCATTGATTTTGACTACAATAAAAAAGCATGCCAGAATGCTTTTCAATTCAGTCATAAATATTTCCATAAATAGGGAGATATTCAAAAAATCAAAACCCATTTCATTATTCTGTTCCCATTAGCCAAACAACAAGATAAAAGAGAAATGTGACAGCTCCATGTGAATTTGTTTGAATTTGTTTGAATTTAACAAAGTTAATGAATCCCTTTAATGTTTGTCACAGCTAGTCAGTAAAAATTAACATACAGTATAAACGTGCCTCTTGTTCTACAAACATTTTGTCTTTAAAACAGAATTCAGAGGCTTATATGATGAAGATTTTGCATAAAGGATCTAGTTTGCGGTCAAATTTGGTCTATTCACATTTTAACAGTAGAAAGTTTGACAAGTATTTATTAAATACTGTAGAAGCGAATGGTTGTTTATGACAAAGCCTATTCAAATATATTGTATTTCAATGTCAGTTAAATAGCAAAAGCAAAATATTCTATGTTACTAATGGCAAACCCTTATTTCACAGTAAAGCATCAATAACATGAGACCATTTTCATTTTCTTGCATTCTTCAGGTTGTCCTGCCGATTAGAGACGGGCTGACTGTCGCCAGACGGGTTCGCTGATGATCAGGGATGGGAGATTATCAACAGCTATATAATTTTAAAACCTCTTTTTAAAAAGTGGAAGCATTAAAAAAAAATTTAAAAATCATTGAATAAATGTGGGCCCCAGATTTATTCCGATGGGATATATTTATTGATATTTCAGCCATTTCTGAACCGATTTTGATCAAATAAAGTTTATTCTGCCATCAAAATTGTATGCTCTTTCAAATTTTACACTCAGTTTTTCATTATCTCACAACAAAAACTATTTTGTGCAGGGCCCTCTATACCAAAAACTGAACTACCCCTTTAAGAATTAAACACATCATCTTATAGTTGCTAACTAGGGGTAACTTGGTGCACCAGATAAGTATGTGCATGTGACTGTCCCTTATTACCAGGGACAATACTGAAAGCGCTTACAAGCTGTTCTGATTTGGGGCTATACAAATATGTTATATTATCATTGTCATGTATTAATGAACCTAACTAGCCAGATATTTGATACAAATTATGTGATATTACCATGCAGTGTCAATAATGAAAGTGCTTAGAAGCTGCTCTGATTTGGGGCTATACAAATATGTTATATTATCATTGTTAACCAGCCAAATATTTAATAGTATACAAATTGAAATATAATGTCCCATAATTATGAACTATATTTTTCTACTACATTTATATGGTTTGTGGGTTGGTGTTCTGGGGGTGTTTCACAAAGATCCTAAGTTGAACTTAACTCTAAGTTGGACTTAAAAATAGGGAAAGCCGTTAGTTTCTTTGAAAAATTGTTGTAAAAATCCTCTTTCAAAGGCCTAAAATGATGATTCAAATCATTAATATTTTCTATTATCAAGGAGATTTTATGTCCTATATTGTCCTATAATGTATTCCAAGACTACAAATGGCTTTCCATAATAGTTAGGTCCAACTTAGAATCTTTGTGAAACACCCCCTGATATGTAAGGTTGTGGGTTATATAGGAACCTGTTAATGCAACTCTTTATGTTTATTATGTCCATCAATTTCAAATATACACAAATTAAATTTGTGATTTTCTTGATTAGTATATTTCTTTGTATTCTTGAGTATTTTTTATTGTAGTAGAAATAGTATAATTCAGTGCTTGTTTTTTTCTTCTGATTGCGTACGAAAGGTCGGTAGGCAAAAACAAAGATAAAAGCCATTTTGAAAAATTGTAAAGTTACAGTTGTAAATGAGAAAGTTATGGAAAATGTGTACATTACATAATGGCCCAACTAATTGATTATTTGGTATCGCTCAAATAGTATCTGAAAAAGCTGGCAAAATCTGAACCATAAAATCGTTAAAATGAAGAAAAATTAGCCGAAAGTTCCCAAGCAAAAATGTCGGCATCGCAGAGATTGCACCAGCGTTGCAGTCGTTCTACAGCATGGTTCATAAATACTGTACATGTATATCAATTAGTTGGGCAGTTATGTTATGTACATGCTTTCCATAACTTTCCCATTAACAACTAACTTAACAAGTTTTTGTAGAACCCCAATATCATTTTCCTGTGTTACAACTATGTCCTTGAATCTGTCTTAACCCTAATCCCATTAGGGGGGGGCCTTTTAGGCCCCCCCCTGTCTTTTTTTTCGACGTGCATCTAGACCGATTGGAATTTCACGTTCAAACTTCATGACTTTTTTCTCTCAAGTCTCCCGCATGTTTTGATATATAATTCACCTCGGTCGGACTTGTAGAACTGATTTTAGAGGTGGATAATTGCTCAGCCGTCACAATAAAATGCAATTTTTGTACAGGTTTCTATGTAATTCATATATCCGATGCCATGTAAACTCCAAATCTGTTATAATTGTTACATTGAATCATAATTTTGATTATTGCTTTGTTATTAGTTTAATTCATACACTTCAGAGATAAATTCTACTTAAAAAACAAAACAAAAAAAACAAAAAAACAATAAAATACATAAGAATAAAAACAATGAAATACAAAAGAAATAAGGAAATATCCTTATTTCTCGAGCTTTTCTAAAAACATGAGGATTTGAAACTTCATATTTATCATTGAGATACTCAAAAGAAATTTTTTACAGAATACCTGAAGAAATCCTGTAATTTCTCTTGATTTTAGATGAAAATCCAAATTTTCCCCAAATTCGTCAAAAATTTACATATTCAAAATTTTAATTAATTATTAAAAAAAAAAAGAATGCTCAATTTTTTCAATTTTTATTAGCTCATCCGGCCCGAAGGGCCCGATGAGCTTATGCCATGGCGTTGCGTCCGGCGTCCGTCCGTCCGTCCTTCCGTCCTTCCGTCCGTCCGTCCTTCCGTCCGTCCGTCCGTCCGTCCGTCCACAATTTTCAAAATGCTTCTTCTTCGTTATTTTTCAACCGATTTTGATTCTGATTGTTTCATAAGATAGGGCTAGGAGGGGGATTTAAAACTTCTACACAGAATCGTGAAATTCATTATATATGCTAATTTATGCAAATTTATTCGAAATCACAAAAAATGCTTCTTCTCCTTCATTTCTTGACCGATTTTGATTTGGTTTGCTTTATCTGGTAGAGCTAACTTTGGTACACTAAACTTCTACACAGAATTTTGAAATTTTTCTCCATTAATTAATTATGGTAATTTATGCAAATTTATTCCAAAAATCACAAAAAATGCTTCTTCTCCTTCATTTCTCGACCGATTTTGATTTGATTTGCTTTATCTGGTAGAGCTAACTTTGGTACACTAAACTTCTACACAGAATTTTGAAATTCTTCTCCATTAATTAATTATGGTAATTTATGCAAATTTATTCCAAAAATCACAAAAAATGCTTCTTCTCCTTCATTTCTCGACCGATTTTGATTTGGTTTGCTTTATCTGGTAGAGCTAACTTTGGTACACTAAACTTCTACACAGAATTTTGAAATTTTTCTCCATTAATTAATTATGGTAATTTATGCAAATTTATTCCAGAAATCACAAAAAATGCTTCTTCTCCTTCATTTCTCGACCGATTTTCATTCTGTTTGGTTTATCTAATAAGGGCTAGGTTTCATAAGATAGGGCTAAGAGTTTCAAACTTCTATACAGATTCATGAAATTCATTATCTATGGTAATTTATGCAAATTATTCGAAATCACAAAAAATGCTTCTTCTTCATTTCTCGACCGATTTTGATTTGGTTTGCTTTATCTGGTAGAGCTAACTTTGGTACACTAAACTTCTACACAGAATTTTGAAAATTTTCTCCATTCATTAATTATGGTAAATTTTTTATTTTTTAATTTTTTTAATTTTTTTAAATTTAATTTTTATTTATTTTTCTATTTTTATTTTTATTTTTTTTTATTTAATTTTATTTTTTGTTTGTTTGTTTGTTTGTTTTGTTTGTTTTTGTTTTTTATTTTATTTATTTTTATTTTTATTTTTATTTTTTTTAATTTATTTTTCTATTTTTTAATTTTTTCCCATGTCCCTTCCAGGGCATCAAATTTTTATTTTTTGACCAGTTGAAAAGTGTACCACATGAAATTTGCGATATTTGATGTTGCGAGATGGCGGATGAGCGCTACGTCATTGACGTTCTGGTTTTAAATTCTTATTCTACTCGACTTGTTTTATGTATGTGCCAATTTTCAAGTCAATCGGTCCATTCGTTGCCGAGATTTGAGGGGGGGGCCTAAAAGGCCCCCCCCTAATGGACTCGAGTGATCAAAATAACCCAATGGGATTAGGGTTAACCGATGATGATGATGGTGGTATTGGTGCTGCTGATGATGATGGTGGTGATGATGATGATGATGATGGTGGTTATGATGATAATGGTGGTATTGGTGCTGATGATGATGGTGGTATATGATGATGGTGGTGATGATGATAATGGTGGTATTGGTGCGGATGATGGTGGTTATGACTTATCATGATGGTGGTATTGGTGCTGATGATGATGATGATAATGGTGGTATTGGTGCTGATGGTGGTTATGGTGATGATGGTGATGCTGATGGTGGTGATGATGACAATGGTGGTATTGGTGCTGCTGATGATGATGGTGGTTATGATGATGGCGATGCTGATGGTGGTGATGATGATGATGGTGGTTATGGTGATGCTGATGGTGGTGATGATAATGGTGGTATTGGTGCTGATGATGGTGGTGGTTATGGTGGTGGTGATGATAATGGTGGTATTGGTGCTGATGATGATGATGGTGGTGGTGATGCTGATGCTGATGGTGATGATAATGGTGGTATTGGTGCTGATGATGATGATGGTGGTGGTTATGGTGATGCTGATGGTGGTGATGATAATGGTGGTATTGGTGCTGATGATGATGATGATGGTGGTGGTTATGGTGGTGATGATCTTCTACTTCTAACAATAATAATAATAATAACAACAATAACACAGCCAAGAAGTCATAGTTGCTAAAATATATATCTCTGGTTTTATTGTGTTCCCAACGTCAGTAATCATATATCTCATATATCATATATATCATGTACATGTAATATGTATAGAATTGCCCTGATGTGTCTTCGTTTCCATTCATTTTGACGAAACATGATTTAACAATGCTTCTACACCGAGAACACAGTACATGTACATGTACTTCTGCACATATTCATCGTTTTGAATAAACAACATCATAATATCACACGCTTATCCAAGCTTGGATTACAACGCTAATAACATGGGGGAAATGCGATACATAGGTTGAAAAAGATTAAAATAGAAACCAGAAATAGACTACAAATTATCCCCTGAATCACAACAAAAAACAGACTCCGTGAAGACAGAATTGGTACAATACATTGCAACAGACTGGTTCAATATTAAAGGGATCTAGTAACATTGTCAAAATCCACAGAACTTGCTAAGAACTTTAGCAGCTCTCACAAATCTGTTTTATTTGCATTACCAATACAAACATGGAACAGGTTTCTTTTTTTCCGAATTTCTCTTTCGTTAAAAAGATATGTATGATAGAAGTCTTCAGATATCCACTGGATAATTTAAACTCTGTACAAAGTCAGTGCAATGAGTTACTTGGTCATATTATGACATTCATTTCCCATGGAATTTTCACACAACACTCGCTGGATATATCAGATAACATACCGTATTTGCCGGTGTATAAACCGCACCAGTGTATTAACCGCACCCCCAACTTCGGGTTGGCATTGAAGAGGAAAAAACATGTTCTAGATAATAAATGTGATGGGAATGATTGCACTATAATCAAATTCCATGATTTCCCCCTAACTTTTGTACACTTTAAATACACAAAACAACAACACAAGTCACATACTGGTTCCTTATTGAAGTACAATTCATAACTCCATGTTAACTGATTTTGTTGCCATATGTATGTGGTATTTTCGTGAAATATGTTCCTCTTACTCTGTGTATTAACCGCTCCCCCATTTTGCAAGTTATTCTGTATGGAAAAAGGTGCAGTTAATACACCAGCAAATACGGTAAATACACATTGTATCAACCCTTCTTCAGTTTTTGCACATTTCAATAAGTTAAGATCCCTTTAGACATAATATTCCAATTTATAGCTGTACTTCACCTGATGACCTTGTGACCTTGGCCCACACTTGTTCTATTTGAGATGATAAGGCTCAGTAAAGCAACACAGTTTTCTAAGTCACTTATTCATAACAATAACTCAAACATTGAGAATGAACATGAGATGTGAACATGACATGAGATGTGTTTGTGGGGAAAAAAAAAGTTAAAAACTCCACATTAGGGAAAAGTGAGCAGAACACCGTTTCCTAGTCACTTATTATGGTTGGCTGGGTTAGGAAATCAATTCATACATTCATAGCAATAACTCAAACGTTGAAAACTGAACACGAGATGTGTTTGTGAAAAAACAAGTTCAAAACTCCACAAAATGAAGAAATAAAGTAATAATTAAATTAAACTCAATTTGCTAGGAAAATGAAATATATTGATTGTTTTGTGTAACTATAATAAACTAAACGAGCAAAAAAATAAATCAGAATACTCATTTAATATATCATTACTACAATTATACAAAAATCCAATATCAGTGGGCTCTATTTTTTAACTACATGGCATACATTGCAATGTCTAGATAAGGTTTAGATGTGATAAATATATATGCTTATCGGCTTAACAAGTATAATAATATGTTTGAAAATACATTAATACCTAATAATAATAATAATTATTATTATAATAATAATACCAAAGTTGATAATAAACTTGCACTTTAAGCAAAATTCAGTCAAAACTTAACAATATGTGAAAAAGAAATATAAGAAAATGTTATCAATGGTTCATGTCTATTCACAATCTCTTGACATAACGTACTATGTTGGTTATAGTAGTATTAGCAATAATGTCATGAATAATAGTAATAATAATAATTGAATATAATCAATAATAAATTTCATAACATTCACAATACTATCATAATAAACACACATGTACATGTAATATAAATTATGTATTGTTTTTGATAATATAATAACAATAATAACAATGATACTATGATATTATAATGACCAACAATAATACAATCGCAATAATAGCTGGGGTAAAAGAACATGTGACTATGAACATCTGATTTACCAACCTACAGAACAAGTATGCACATGTACATTATATAGTATACTGCCTAGACACAATTTGTGAAACCAAAAAAATCTCTGACCTAAAAAAAATATGCTTGTCTAGTAATAAATCTCATCAGTTTAGTTACAAAATCGGAAGTGTTGAAAAGGTGTTTCAATAATAAGTCTGAAGACAAAGAAACAAAATAACAAGAAGAGTACTTATACATTTTACAGCAGAACTTGAATATAAATGAAACAAGAAACAAATAACAATTTGAAGAAAATATATTGATTTAGTGATAAGTCTAATTAAACAAAGTCACAAAATCTGAAAGTTTTGTTTTTTACCTTTTCAATAAACATATCACAACATGTAAAACAAAACATTCATAAAACAAGAACATCTCAACAATAATCTAAACAATTTGTTTAGTAATAAGTCTTGTAAAATTAGAAAGTGTTTAAACTTTGAATATATGGTGCAATAAAATTGTTTAAAAAGCAACAGAACGCGAGGAAGAATGTTTCATTAATTAGGAAGCAAGAATTAATATTCTGTATGGTCAACGTATGGCAAACTGGAATAACATAATTTGTAGAAGAAATAAAAATATCTTTTGCCTAAACAAAAAATTAAAAAACAAGAAACTCTAAACCCAATTCAAAGAAAACAATGTAATAAACAATATCAATTATAAACATAAAGTTTAATGAAAAATCAATTGCCATTATTCGTATATCTACGAGTATAAAGAGCAGATCAGTTTTTTCTTTTCTTCATGAATTTCAATTTCACGCAACGAAAGTCCACAGCCAGTGGATGTGATCACGTGATTCATCATACATGACCGGCTATAGCAAAACCCTGCACTTGTCAGTACAAATCAAAATGTAGATTTGTATACCATTCGGAAGCCCTCATTACAAGCTTTCATTTGATGCTTTGTTCAAACAAATTGGTTAACAATTAGCGAAGATATGACTGTGTCAATTTTACAATCATAAGTCTTTTATACATATTATGTGAACTTCTTCGAAACATGAATTTCCGACAAGTGCAGGGTTTTGCTATAGCCGGTCACATATATATGTCTAATAGCAGCAACCTGTCTATAGCAGCTAACCTGTCTATAGTAGCCACCATTTTTACACAATTTATGATCTCATGATTACCTGAATTTGTGATACATTGACTGAGTTGAAAAAAAATTGCACTTAGTTGTCAACACAGAAGTTGAACTGGATCCACGTGACTCTTACACCTTCCACACAATATTGTGACTAGGATACATGTACATGTACATTTAGATTTGATTTCCAAAACGATGACATCACATTGTAGGGACAATTCCACAAAATGTGAAATGTTTGATTACAATGCAAAGAAATTGTTCTGGCCAAACAATCATGAATGTTTAAACCTTTACAAAGGACTGTGGGCGGTATTCTACTAAATTTATCAACTTGGGCTGGACTAAGATCATAACCGTGGTCTAACTATAACTAATCCTCACTTTAGACCACACCTCTAGACTAAGTGTAGATTAACTTGTTGGTATTCTGGTAGCTCAGTCAACCTCTGATTAGTTAAACCTGCAGACTTGTTGCTTAACCCTAATCCCACTGGGGGGGGGGGGGGGGGGGGGCCTTTTTGGCCCCCCCCTGTCGTTTTTTTCGACGTGCATCTAGACCGTTTGGAATTTCACGTTCAAACTTCATGACTATTTTCTCTCAAGTCTCCCGCATGTTTTGATATATAATTCACCCCGGTCGGACCTGTAGAACTGATTTTAGAGGTCGATAATTGCTCGTCCGTCACAAAAAAATGTAATTTTGTACAGGTTTCTATGTAATTCCTATATCCGATGCTATGCCATGCAAACTACAAATCTGTTATAATTGTTACTTTGAATTATAATTTGTATTATTTCTTTGTTATTAGTTGAATTCATACACTTCAGAGATAAATTCTTCTTTAAAAAAAAAAAACAACAACAAAAAAACAATAAAATACATAAGAATGAAAACAATGTGGATAAATCCGGGAATACTAATTTGCATATTTATGCAAATTAGTGATATATTTTATCACCATCATTTAAAAGTATTTTTACAGAAAACCTGAAGAAATCCTGTCTT
Organism: Echinarachnius parma; assembly: GCA_037951105.1. Classification (NCBI taxonomy): domain Eukaryota; kingdom Metazoa; phylum Echinodermata; class Echinoidea; order Clypeasteroida; family Echinarachniidae; genus Echinarachnius; species Echinarachnius parma. Next base: position 35,762 of record JBAMJV010003857.1, on the reverse strand, counting down.
TTGATTTTAGATGAAAATCCCAATTTTTTTCCCAAATTCGTCAAAAATTTGCATATTCAAAATTGTAATTAATTATTAATTCGTTGCCGAGATTTGAGGGGGGGGGGGCCAAAACAGCCCCCCCCCCCCCCCCCCAGTGGACTCAAGTGACCAAAATAACCCAGTGGGATTAGGGTTAAGGATGGCTTAAAGTAATAACAGGCCTACTGCACAAGCCTCAGTAGAGCTCAAGCCAGAAACAAAATGGCTGACACACATAAGTTTCGTAAGAACAGGAGCACAGGCGTAGGAGGTGGGGCTGTAGCCCCCTGAAGTTGTGAAAAATGCCATATTTGGGCAAAACACACCTGAAATTCGGGCAAATCATGTCATATTCTGGAAAAATCATGGCACATTCGGGCAATATCATGTTCTATTCGGGCAGATCCATGTCATATTCGGGCGCAATAATGTCATATTTGAGCAAAATCATATCATATTCGGGCAAAATCTATGTAATTAGCCTACACTTTAAATAAAAAATGGTGAAAAATAAACAAATCAAACCTAGCAAATATAAGTCCAATATCAAGTTTGATTACAGTGGATCCATAGTTCAACTTTAACCTCTTTTCAAACACAAGTTAACCATTAAACAGACACAAAAATCCATACACATATGAACATACATCAAGCAAAAAACAGTCAAACCCGTCTTGATCGCCATCAAAGTTAAAACAGAGAAAAACAGTGTTATGAAACCAATCTATAGAGGTCACCTGTTTATAGTGGCCACTTTTCTTGTTTCCATCAGGTGGTCACTTTTATGTAATCTAACTTCTTCTTTACTCTCTCTTCCTCTCTCTCTATTATAACTACTCTATCATATCGTGTCATAATTATATAGTTTTATAATGTCCACATTAATAATGTTTAACATCTATCTACATGTACTATTATCCTCTCATATTCTTTAAAGGTAGTTTGTATCGTAACTAAGAAGCACACTGCCAGCTTGCAAACCCCTTACGCAGGTTTCACTGTACTTTTATACTGTAAATGTTCACCAATAAAATTGGTGTTGATTGGTGCTGATTCGCTGCTGAACTCCGCATATCGGAGGAATCAATACTAGAAGAAGAAGAAAGTGCCTCTAACATGGAACCTCCAATCTGAACGGAGCAGAACAAAGAAGACAGTACCCAGTCCGTCTCATGCACGGGAGGACGTGGGTTCAAACCCCATCCAGGACATACCAAAGACCGTTATAACAATGGTATCTACTGCCTTCTAGCCAGGCGCTCGGCATATAGAGTGGAGTGGGGTAATAATAACATTAATGTTATGCAGGGCCCGCTGAAGCAGTGTTCGTCACTGAAGTGGCTATGCTGGGTAAATAAACCCTTATTTGTAAATACAATAACAATAAGAATATTTGTTTTACATAGCGCCTAAAGTCCCAGCATTCCAGACAAGCCTTGCAGTAAGAGCCACGTAATGCCATTTAAGTGTAATGCAATGAAACAAAGTTCGACCGACATGGCTTTTGTTATGGTTAAGGGAGTGGCCAAGTGTTTGACATGGCTATTCTGTGGCTTTATGATGCCCAGGTATTATGGGGGTATTGACGGCACCCTAAAATAATCACATCTAAATTTGCTCCACGTGGCTCTTACAACAAGGCTTTACAGGTACATGTATGTGTGACTGGGACAGTATACAGTGTATGAATCAGTACTATCTCTAGTATGCTCCCCGGGGAGTTGAGAAAGTGCATAAGATAATTGTGCAGGTGTGCAATGTGCCCGGATGACCAGGGGTAAAGATGATAATTATAGGCCACGAGTGTCTGTTGACAGATGTGCGTGCGTTATAAATATATACCGTAGTCATTTATATAATATTAAAGTGTTTTACATGCTAGTATTGACTGGTAGTGGTTAACGAGAACCATCATCAAAATATTATTTGTTTGATCTGTAAAAGTAAGTAAGCTTTTGGGAGTCAAACCGTGTATGATAACATTATCATCTCTATTTAAAGGGCTTTACACTAGTATGAAGAAGGTAGTGGTTAAAAACCTGACCACCATCAAAAAGTGAGTGCACAGCCCTGATGCTGACTTTGGATAGATTTTTTTTGGTTTAATTTGTTGATGGTATGGACTACTAAAACTGTTCTCTTTCATATTATTAGAAAAACAACATTTTCGGCAGTTGGTTCCCTTTAAAACCTGATCACCATCAATGTGCAAGAGCAAAGCAGTGTCCAAGCCCTGATGCTGACTCAAGACCCCACACAGCCATCTAGTCCCTGGCCCTGTTTGGCTAGTAGCACGTTGGTCTTGGTCCTGCCTTATAGAGTACATTGGTCTTGGTCCCACTGCCTTGTACAGTACATGAAACAGTATTAGTTCTATTTAAAGGGCTTTAAACTAGTATGGAGAATGGACTGGTGAAAACATTACCACCATCAATGTGCTAGTGCAAAGCAGTGCCCAGCACCGACGCCGACTTTAGAAGCTACGCAGCCTTCGAGTCCTTGGACCTGTTTGGGTAGTAGCGCATTGGTCTTGGTCCCGTCGGCGCACATGCCGTGTTCGTTCCAGCCCCATGCTAACAGCTTGCTGTCTTCTGTACATCAAAACAGAGAGGCAGAGTTTGAGGGTTCAATTTGATAGCATATATGTTATAGCATAGGCTATAGCAAAACCCTGCACTTGTCGGTAGATTTCCTACCATTAGAAAGGCCTCATCACAAGATTTCATTTGAAGCTTTGTTCTAACAAATTGGTCAATAATTGGCGAAGAAATGATTGTTTCAATTTTACAATCATAAGTGTTTACACACATTATGTGAACTTAAAATGCCCATTTCTTCAAAACATGCATAACCGACAAATGCCGGGTTTTGCTATAGCCAGTCACATATACTGTCTTATACATCAAAAGGGTTCTTCTGGACTGAATTTTGAATTTTTGAATTTCTCATGGAAAAAAGTAAATATATCATAGTTTTTCTTCTGTTATAGTAGTTATTTGTAATACAAACTCAGTGTGGAATATTGAACAAAAAAGGATATTTTAAATTTATAATAATAACTTCATTTATTTGGTTTGCTGGGCCACTTAAAAAAATCTCAAAAACTGTATTTTAGTATAGTCCCACTACAAATTAATTTAAAACAAACAACACATACTTACTAGTAATTGCTAAGTTGTGTTCTGCTCCACAGGCAATCTGTCAAAAGGAGAATATGAACAGGTTGACAAATATATGTTCTGGAATGCTCCCCATGTAGTGGAGAGTGTGAGCGTCATGTACTTGATTATTTGTGGGTGTGAATCAAATTACCAAGGTTATTATTTAATAGGAACCCTCCGAGTTCATTAAACATTTTCTATTGCATTCATGAATGAACAAATCATAGATCTGATTTAACAAGTATTAATTGTGACTTGAGTAAACCATGGCACTCAGATATTTGATTGTATATATTGTGGATATTAGATTATATATAACTTGGAATAACTGAACATTTCTAGTAGAGTGAACGAGTAGGACAAACGATCAACAAAATCAGCAGGAATCTGTCTTAAAGTGATCCGTTATTTTTGTGCAATTAAACCAAAATCACATGGAGTTTTCTCATTTATATAGTACCATGTTGTTTGGCTTCATGGTAACAGAAGAATGAAATAGGTTTTGATTTTTAAAATGTCTCCCTAATTATGGACCTATTTCGAGTGTAGTCAAAATCAATGTGCAGTGATCAAATCTAACATCAATTTTCAATTTTGTTCTAACTAGGTAAAAATGATTCAGAAGAATCTTACAATGATATTGGTATATGATTGTAGTATCAAATATCACTTTTGGACAAATTTTATGATGTTAAAGGGACATAGTAACGTTGTCCAAATCCTCAAAATCCAATTGGAATTCTAGTGGTTCCCTCATACCTTGTATTTGTATTAACAATAAATGCATGGGACAGGTTTCGGTTTTTCAAATTTCCCTTTCATTAAAAAGATATTTACGATTGCAGTGTTCAGATGTTAAATTATCCACTGGACCGCGAAAATCGTGTACAAAGTGAGTGCAATGAATTTGTGAATATCACTTGCATTTTTGCTCATTACTCGGCCATATAACGTCAATTTAACTTGAAATTTTCACACAACACCCAGTGAACATATCAGATAACAACGATATACATTGTATCAACCACTCATCACTTTTTGCACAACAAAGTTACTAGATCCCTTTAATGGATCACTTTAAATACCTGTTGTGCATTGTTGAGTATGATGATTTCGGTGGGTACATGGCAACAGTTCGGCGGCGCCGCAGCATCGTTTGTCGTGCTATTCTCACTAGGGCTTTCGTTGGATATTGTCTTGACCGCTGGCCTCCCCAGCTGACCGTAGTCATTCCTTCCCCACGTGTAGACGGATTCATCCTCTGAAGAAAAAAGACAGACAAAATAATAATATTCACATTTCCTATTTTAATTTATTTATTCTGTATGAATACAGTCAAACATGTCTTAGTGGCCACCTGTCTAGCAGCCACTCTCCCCATAGAGGTCTTGATCTTGATCAATGTCTACCCACGTTAATTAAAGAGGACCACCAGGCAAAGAACAACACATTATTATATGTTTTGGTACCGTTGTTTAATATTAAATAGATGTTCAACACTTTGCAAAGGGTTGTGTAATTCATAAATAATGCAGTTAAAGGTGAATGACAGTAGTGGGAAACGCCCACCCCTGCAAGTCAAGGGGCTTACTGTATAAGCCCCTTGCACTTGTATGCAGTATTTCAGGTAGGTGAAAATCAATACCTGTAATGCAAGACTAGAAAGCTATCAAAATACAGACAATTAGTGATATATATCATTAGAATTAGTCTTTACTGTAATAAATATCTAAAAAGAAGTCATACCTTTTGGTAGAAAATTAAAATCCAGAGTAGAAATCCAAAAAGAATAGAGGAAAAACGATTCCAACTTCATGCCTATAGTTGCACTACCTGTCAGCAATATACTGTACACACAAACACTCACACATACACACCAATACATAGATCAATGTAGTATGAATAGTGCCCTCGCTTGGCCACTTTAATATACTGTATTTTAATTATAGCATAATCATTCACATACACTCAGCTCACTGTGATCCAGTCCCATGGCACTACAGTTGATTAGTAACTCTGAAATAACCTGATTTCTGTTGAAAAGTGGACCAAAAACTCAAAATAATACCAGCAATGGATTAAGTGATTATTCAGCTATGGATTTACATCAATGAAGGTGAGTTTAGATTGCATATTTATCTTGTTTGTATTTGTTTATTTTTGCTTGTCCATATATGCCACACAATGCATACTGCAGCAAATACAAAGTAGGCTACACCTGGGAAACGCCCCACCCCCTAAATACGAAATGTATGCTCTTATTACCAACCATGTGAGAGAATATAGTTTTACTAATATGGGATTATACAAATTTGGCCAAGAAACCGCCTACTAATTGGTATATTTGCAAAATTATAAATTGATCTGTTGCGGATAGATATCACCAACGCGGAATCGCGCATACGCTACGTGCGTTCGCTATACGGGCTTGTCCCCAGCTTGTCGATATCTCCAGTCCAGCGCTAGCGGTGCGGACAGGTGCGAACGGGCGGTGGATTTATACATTTCACGGGCGGGTATTGGATTTCTTCCGATATTTCTGCATTTAACGCATCGTTAGGTTCAGATTTTACCACACAAGCCCTTTTTAGATACTTATTCAACAATATTGATCAACTATAAATGTTTTTTGTAACTTTCCCAAAATTGTTATTCATCTTTAATAACCAAAACTTCCGGAACCAACAAAGTGCCAGGGGGGTGTTTCACTAAACACTAAAATCTATTTTAGGATCAATTCAATATGACAATTATCACATAAAATCTTTAAATGGGTACTCTTTAATTACCTGTGACAGCCATCATATGAGTCCAGCCGCTCTGTATCGACTTTATACTCCAACCGTCAAACATGGACTGGTCTATTTTCTGTGGGGTGGGGACGGGGGCTGATGACTTGGGCTGGGCCAGTTGACTCCACTTGTTGCAGCCCCATGCGTAGACAACACCCGTTTCTATGGAGCAAGAACGGGGAGAACACAAGTCATTTAGTAGTAGTCCATCACCTTCATGTCTATTGCGCCATCAATCTAGAAATGAAGAGCTCATTTGCAAAAGGGGTTAGATCCACTTTCCATAAAAATTGAGTTAGCGATATCAGTACATTAAAGGGACAGGTCGACTTTTACAAAACGTCTGAACAGCTTTCAGTTGACGGATGGGGATCAATGTAACACGCAAACAAAAAATCAGAGCGAACAGCCCTCTAATTTGGATTCTACGAATGAAAAACGAATGCGTCCCTCCATTTAAACTATATATCGGTCAATAAAGGAGTTCAACTGATTTAGCATAATATTACAACAATATAGTACTAATTCTCATAAAGGTATTGTGAAGCCGACGTATGTCACGGAAAAAGATCTCAAAAAGAAAGAATATATAATTACATGTAGTCAGTTTAAGCGATGTTTGGGTATTTTGCTTGGTAAACGCTCACACATTAGTACTTATAGGCGGGTCACGTAGCTGGCGCGGGTCACGTAGGGGTCATGCATACCGATCTGGCACTCCGTGAAATCTATGTACGAACTTACTCACCGGCCGAAAATACGTATGTACCTAATTAACCGACGTCCCTCAGTTTATTCAGTTTTAGGTCTATAACTCCACGAAAAAGAGATTTCAAGCCATAACTTTTTTCAGGCATGCTCTTAAATGACATTTCCTTTCATATAAGACAATAACCTCGCAACTTTTGAATTTTGGCTTGCAAAAGTGGATCTCTCCCTTTAATAGCTACTTAACTATGTAGAATCCAAATTTCAGGACAATTCACTCACTCAAAATCAAAATATAGAAATTTCAATTTTCATATTCCCATAGGCATGTGTACAAAGTTTGACAAAGAAACCCGCTTTACTCCAGCAAATGAGCTCTTAAAATAGGAATACATATAAACGTAACTTTAAACTCTCGTGGACCACTTTTCAAGTCATCCTTCAATTAGATCGTATACTTCATTGTGTAACGTGTACAACTTTAAAAACTTTATAAGGCCGATTTTGCTTGTACTATTTAGAAAAGATAATATAGCCAGTAGAGGGCCTAACCTTTTGCAATCCTTGCAGAAACTTTCAAAGAGGCTAAAAGTTTTAGCCTTCAACAAATATTCTATAATTAGGATCAAAGGTTTAAGCCCTCTACTGATTCTCATTTTATTATGCAGGTGATTTCTTAGTAGATAAACAGTTTTCAGCAGTATTTTTCGTCAAAAGTTTTTTAAAATAAGGTTTACACCCTGGTTTTAATAGGAATTAATAAACAGGCATTATGTAAATTAACATCAAGAGGAAGGGGGTAGTTAACTAACTACCCCCTTCCTCTTGATGTTAATTTACATAATGCCTGACAATGCTGCGCTGTGATAGGCTCCGGCGGCTACTTGCACGAACCTTACATCTAGATCCTCATCTTTGACTGGAACTGAAACAAGAAAAGGGAAAAGTAGAGAGAAGATTCAGAGATGAATTCAGGTGTGACTGCCGCTCTACAACAGGTTATAGAATGCTTAATGGTTCTGTATGCCTTCAGTAGCTTTCTGTTTTGATATGAAGAAAAAAAATGAATGCAAGCAAATGTTGTATATATACTAAATAGAACATATTCAACTAACCATAAATCGATCCATTTCATTCTATGTTCCAATAATTTTCATAAATTTCGGTTTGGAAATAAGTCACAATTGATTGCATATCAACTCAATATTTGAACAAACAAATCATCATCATAATCATCATCATCATCATCATCATCATCAATATCAATATCAATAATCATCATCATCATCATCATCATCATCAATATCAATAATCATCATCATCATCATCATCATCATCATCATCATCATCATCATCATCATCATCACCACCATCACCAATCACCATCATCATCATCATCATCATCATCATCACCATCACCATCATCATCATCATCATCATCATCATCATCATCATCATCATCATCATCATCATCATGCTCTAACTTACTGTGAACAGGTTTCTTCCACTGGTGTGGTATCCTCTTCTGGCTGTCTGTCCAGCCGAGCTGACCTTTCTTGCCGGCCCCCCATGTCCATAGTCTGCCATCCGAAGAGACCGCTAGTGTGTGTCTGAGCCCTCCCGATACCGCCACGAACTGTAAACCTTCAAATTCTGGTGCCTGGTGAAAGTGGTAAAAAAGAAATCATTCCATTTAAAAGATAAAAATATGAATTAATAATAACAGATCCACATATAGACTTCTTAAACAAGAAGATAAAATGTTAGATGGCCTTGCCTAAATATTACATGCCATTGCCCAAGTATTAGATGATTTTCATTCATGAATATGAAATGCTTTTGCCCAAATACCTGCAATTTCAAACTCTTAGAGGGCTGGAGTCCCCTACTAGCCCCCCCCCCCCCCCCCCCCCCCCCGCCTGGTACGCCTATAAACTGGTGACAAAAGTACACAGGCTCAGGGCAATTTAGAGCTCCAGGTAAATTTGCTAAAAATCAAAGCAAAACCAATTTTTTAGTGCTATTTTCATGCAGACGAGCTTGAAAAGTAGTGCCTGAAAAATAACTTTTAAATTTGACCTGCTAAGAACAGGTTAAGCATCTTACCTCAATTTTGCTTGGCTTTGTGACTACACTGTCTTTATGTGTCAGCTGGCCGTGTGTGTTGGACCCCCAGCCTAGAAGCTCATCTCTTTCTAGAACACAGAATGAAAACAAGACCTCATTAAAAAAAAAATTCAAACCCGTCTTATGTGAAACAAGTGGCCACTGTAGTCAGATGACCTCTATAGACAGGTTCCATAACACAGATTTCCCTCCAGGTGATCACTTTTGGTGGCCATTATATGCAGGTTGACTGCTATTGAATGGTGGCAACTAAGGCAGGCTTGATTGTACCTCTTTTATTTTGTGAGGAAATTTCACCTGCCCACGTGGGTAGGACATCACGCCAGAAGTTCACATCTTTCTATAACACAGAATGAAATATGAGACATCATTTTGGTCCTGAAATGATTGGTCATATGACTTAACCCTAAAAAGACTGGGCTATTTTGAACCTTGAAAAAACTGGGGGGGGGGGCTAAAAGGGCCCCCCCCTAAGATCTCGGCAACCGAAAGTCCGATCGACTCCAAATTTGGCAACGTGATAGATGTCCATAAATTCTACAATATTGCGTAGTTGAAAATGTTTTTAAAATTAGAATATGCTAATTAGAGCTAATTAATTATGCGAAAATTGTATTTTTTTGTAGTTTTCGTAGTTTTCTCGGCAATTGAAACTCCAATCAACTCCAAATTTGGCATGGTGATAGATGTCCACGAGACATACAATATTGCATAGTTAAATTTTTTGTTCTAATTATAATATGCTAATTAGAGCTAATTAATTATGCAAAAATTGCATTTCTTATGTATTTCTTTGTTTGTTTTACTTATGTTTTTTATTGTTTTTTCAATGAAAATAATTATTGACCATTATTCAACCATTTTTAGGCCAAAATTAAATGATTGCAGTGATTAGAATGAAAAATAATGAAGATTTTGTCTTTTCTAGGAAAAAAATCAATTTCCATAGGATTTGTACACAAATCACAAAATTTAGCGATTTTCGGCCCGACGCTCACTTACAAAAGGTCACGTGACTTTTGAACGGTATAACCGGTCGTCGCAAATTTGGTCTCAAAAGTTGCGCAAGACTTCAATGAAAAAACTCATGAAGTCGCGCGACAATATCTGCGCGCGTTGCGGAATTATCGCGAAAATAGAGGAGGGGGGGGGCTAAATCAGCCCCCCCCAGTCTTTTTAGGGTTAAAGGGAAGCAAAACGCTGCCATTTTTGCTTACTGTTACCGATAAGTGCTAATTCCTGTAATTTCTTGTCCCTCTTGGGTATCACTAATTTTGGAGATAATCACCTGTTATTATGTATGATTGGGTAACAAGGCAAAGAAGTTAAATTTGAGCATTACATTACCTGTGATTGCCAATGTGTGATTCCAGCCGCATGCTATCTGCTTTAGGGGGCCCAGATCCGGTACCCTGACCAATTTGTTGATGTCCGAATTATGTCCAAGACCGAGCTGGCCTTTGTTGTTACTACCACACACATGAAGTTCACCATTTTCTGGACAAATTAAAAACAAATGAGAACAGTAGACAAACAAGATTATTTTTACAAATATACAATGTAGCTTATACATTTCTAAAACAGGAATAATAATATTTCGTTGGGGTGTATACGTATGTGTGTACACATACAGCATGATGAAAATATAAATATTTCTTTTTTTTCCTTTTTTGTCTACATAATATTCAAAATAGTTGTAAATCTGTATTAAATGAAACTAAATTGAATGATGATTATTAGTGTCATCTTCTATGTAATAACCCTCCTTGTTACAACAAATTAGTTTATACTCGACAAAATATATTGATTTATATTTCTCAGTCGGGTAATCATTTAATGTCATAAAACACTGACAAGTTTAAAGGGGAAGTACAGTTTTGGTAAGGCTGAAATTTAGTAACCAAACCTGGACAGTAACATTATAAACTAATAATTATAACTCCACCATGCTCGAAAGGTATTCAAACGACTAAGTGAAAAGCCTGTTATCATTCAAAAAGAGCCATTAAAACACAAGAGGGCGCTTTCAACCATTTTTCATACAAAATTATGCATGTGATGTTTTATTGAAATAATGATTAAATAGAGAGATCATCAACAATTATTTAAAAAATGCTTTTGAAATTTTTTGAAAAACTGCAAGCATTGTTTTAATTTTTTGAAAAAATTATCTAATTATTTGGGCCCCAAATAATTATAGGCTCAGATATATTTATTGATATTTCAGCAGTTTCTGGGTCGATTTTGACCAAATAAAGTTTATTCTGCCATTAAAATTGCATGTTCTCTCAAATTCGACACTCAGTTTTTCATTACCTCACAAAAAAATTGTGATGTGCAGCGCCCTCTCTACCAAAACTAAACTACCCCTTTAATTGATATATTTACTAAACCAGTCAAACCTGTGTATAGTGACCACCTGTTGGAAAAAAGCAAAGTGGCCACCGAAGACAGGTGAACTAAAACAAACTAGATGGATCTTCGACTGCGCGCAGTCGAAAATTATGCCTCCGCTATCACGCGAATTTAATATCAAGCCCAAAGTCCTGTGACCTTGACAATATGACCTCCAATTTTGATGGCTACATTGGCTCCCTAAGAAACATTCAGGTACCAAGTTTGATTGAAATCTGACATTCAGTTCTTGAAATTTTGCCATTACAAGCCATTTTTGCATGTATATTGAGTCCTGTGACCTTGACCTTTGACCTCATTACCCGTAAATCTAATCCGATCATTGCCACCCCGATGTGTACACTCACACCAAGTTTGAAATTGATCTGTCAACCGGTTCTTTAGATATCGCAAGAACGATGCATTTTTGCACATATATTGAGTCCTGTGACCTTGACCTTTGACCTCATAAACCCCAAAATCTAATCAGATCATTTTCACCCCAATATGTACACTCATACTAAGTTTTGAATTGATCTGTCTACCGGTTCTTAAAATATCGCGAGAACGAGGCATTTTTGCATATATATTGAGTCCTGTGACATTGACCTTTGACCTCATGACCCCTAATATCTAATCAGATCATTGTCACCCCAATATGTACACTTATACCAAGTTTGAAATTGATCCGTCAACCGGTTCTTGAGATATCGCGAGAACGAAAACGGGACGTACGGACGGACGGACGGACGGACGTACGTACGGACGGACGGACAACCCGAAAACATAATGCCTCCGGCCACTTCGTTGGCGGAGGCATAAAAAAAACATGCTCCATATCATTGTGTCTCTGCAGGGGGTCACTTTTGGAGGTCACTATTGGCAGAATGGCTGTTGTAGGTGGCCAATAATACAGGCTCCATAACTTTGATTTCTCTTTTGGTTGGCCATTGTAGGCAGGTTGGCTCAGACCTGAAGGGTCTAATTTTAATTGACCACCTGTCTTAGAGACATGCCTTCTTGGAGACCACTGATCTTGGCTCCACAGGAAGCATTTAATGTACATGATGAACCTGTCTATAAAGACCACCTGCTTATAAAGGTGACCTTTTCTGTCTCCTGTGAGTGGCCTTTATAGACAGGTTTAACTTTATATACAAAATGTGACCCGCTATAGCAAAACCCAGCACTTGTCAGTAATTTATGTTTTGAAGAAATGGGCACACAATGTGTGTAAAAGACCTATGATTGTAAAATTGAAACAATCATATCTTTGCCAATTATTGACCAATAATAGAACAAAGCATCAAATGAAAGCTTGTGACGAAGCCTTTCTAATAGTGAAAATCTACATTTTGATTGTTACCGACAAGTGCAGGGTTTTGCTATAGCCGGTCACAAATAGTTCCATACCTGTCTGAAATACACTGTGACCGCCTCCACCAATAATGGACTTAACTCCATCTGGGACGGTTTTTAATCGTTCAGGCAAGAGATGGTCCTTATTGTGGCCCAAGCCAAGCTGGCCGTAGCTGTTAGCTCCCTATTTTTTTTTAAAAGAAAATAAAATAAGTGCAAATCTTATTAGTTGAATATAAGTTTCAGATCAAACACCTGACTCCGCCTCTGAAGCCAGTATTATGCATACTTTGATTACAAAATTGAAAGTACAGTTACTCAACACTGCTATATGTCTATTTTGACATGAACATCCTACAGGCCTGAAATCAAAATGTTTTACATTTAAATCTTTATAACACTACAATTAAGTTGGTACCATCCACCTTTGAAAACAAATTATTACAAAGAAAAAATCTCCAGTTCAAAAGGTATTGGCCACCAATGATCTGGCCGCTGGATTCACTCTATCTGCACATTGATTTGCTGTAGTATACATGTATACAAGTTTGAGCTACGCTCTACTATCACAGCTGGTTGCGTTTGCACATGAACATACACAGGATTCAGGAGCCAGAAGTATGCATGTCATGTGGGAGTAGTGAACTTTGGCTAAGATTGTATCATTAGATGATCGATGCTTCAAAATAGGACCACAATTAAAGACATGATTTCAAGGATTAATTGGTAAGTCTATCAAGTTCTACACTTTTGTGATAATCAGACATAAATAAAAAAGGAAGTTGAACTTGATTTTGGTTCAAATTAATTTTTTGGCATTCTCTATATATACCAAAACGTGCCCACGACTTGGCATGCACGACTAAAAGAACCGATGCTCGAGCTCTTTACAATTTGTATAGTCTATAGATCATTTGTTTTTTTTAGTCATGCTTGCCAAGTCTAGGCATGCTCACACATACATACATTACATTGTACTGTGCGCTTACAATGCACATGTACCAATAGTTGAATGACATCAGTCACTCATGGCATGCATTATTATAAGTATGCATCGTTTGCTCCGTTGATATTGCATGTCTTGTCAGGCATGTAAATAGTCATACCATCGTATGACCATGTGATGTCCATGATTTACAAAGTAGATGTGGGCTCGCTTCCTAAAGGGATCTAGTAACTTTGTTGACGCAAAAAGCGATGAGTGGTTGATACAATGTATATTGTTGTTATCTGATATGTCCACTGGGTGTTGTGTGAAAATTTCAAGTTAAATGGACTTTATATATGGCCGAGTAATGAGCAAAAATGCAAAGTGACATTTACTAACTCATTGCACTCACTTTGTACACGGTTCTGACGATCCATTGGATAATTTGACATCTGAACACTTCAATCGTAAATATTCTTTTTAACGAAAGGGAAATTTGAAAAACCGAAACCTGTCCCATGCTTTTTTTGTTAATAAAAATACAACAAGGTATGAGGGAACCGCTAGAATTTCTATTGGATTTTGAGGATTTGGACAATGTTACCAAGTCCCTTTAAGTCTTAGCTTTATTTGGTAGTCGTAGTAGAGAATGTCCTGAGTATGACGTTAAACTGCTTCAGGTCACCCTTGGGCAAGGTGTAGCACCTGTCAGCCCTCCTCACCAGGGTTACGGTTGGCTCGTCGGTCAGCAGGTCAAGTGTCGAAGCTAAAGGCGACTGGGACAATAATAAGAACCTTTCGGCAGAAGGTTCAGATGCCATGCGAGTCCAGGTATAATGTGGGCTAACGGATGGGGTCAATGCTGCAATTAGGATCAGCACTGCTGCGGTTGGAAGAGGACTGGGGACTTCCCCTTTTGTATTTATCTCCAAGAACATCATGCGTCACACCAGGAATGAATATAACGGGAACGACGTGTACAGGATCACCAACCAGGTTGATGATGCTGCGTCCGGCAGGGGGAGTGACAGGAGAAGTAGGGCTTCCCAGGTCGTCATTCAGCGAAACCCCTACAAACGCATCGGAATGTGGAATGTGAGAACTATGCTACGAGGAAAGTTAGAGAATGTGAAGAGAGAAATGGAAAGGTACCAACTGAACATACTAGGTCTGTGTGAAGTCCGATGGAAGGACCAGGATGATTTCATGAGTGATGATGTACGCGTAATTAGCAGCGGGGTTTCAGAAAGCAGTAGAGGAGTAGCACTCCTCCTCGACAGCAGACAGTGTTACAAAAGTAATATACCACAGCGATAGACTATTATTGGTCCGGCTGAAAGGAAAACCAATCGATATTGTTATTATTGTGATCTACATGCCCACATCAGACCACCCTGACGATGAAGTTGACACAATCTACGATGAAATTGAAGATCTTATGAAATCTGAGAAAGGACAAACATACACAGCTGTTTTGGGCGATTGGAATGCGAGTCTTGGTGAAGGAAGAGATGGAGATGTAGTTGGCCCTGATGGACTTGGAAATAGGAATGACAGAGGAGACAAACTAGCAGAATTATGTCAGAGAACAGGATTATTTGCCACAAACACCTGGTTCGAACACACCAAAAGACATAGATACACATGGAAACAACCAGGTGATGTACGTAGGTACCAGATTGACTTTATCCTAGTCAAAAAGAGATACCGGAATAGTGTGCTGGATGCCAGAACCTACCCAGGTGCAGATGCCAACACAGACCACAATCTTGTAGTTGCGAAGGTGCAAATTAAACTCAAGAAAATATGCATTGGTAAGCGAAAACCATACTGGAATCGGGAAAAGACTAAAGGGCCAGAAGGCCAGCTGTTCCGAGAGGCAGTTGAACATATTCTTATAGAGGAGACAGATGAAGACAGGGCTGATACAGTAGAAGAAAAATGGGAAAGACTGAAGAACGCCATACAAACTAGTGCAATGCAAAATATTGGCAAGGAATCTAGAAGAAAAGGAAAAAAACCATGGGTCACTCAGGAAATGCTAGACAAAATGGACGAAAGAAGGAAATGGAAAAATGTGGACACAGATTATGCCAAGAAGGAGTACAGGCAACTGAATAATGAACTGAGAAGAGTAACCGACTTGGCTAGAGATAAGTGGTGGAAACAAGAATGTAAGGAGCTGGAAGAGCTAGCACAGAGAGGCCGACATGATTTGGTATATGAACACGTGAGAAGATTGTGTCAACAGAAGAAAGGTGCTGTAAAACAGAAAGGGGTACTCAGCGAAACAGGCGAGCTTCTGACTGAACAGGATGACATCAAGAAACTATGGGTAGAGTACATCAAACAGCTCTATGCTAAGGAAGACAAGCCGGATATAATCTTGCTGGAAGAAGAGCTGACACTTGATGTTCATGAAATTGGCCCTGCAGTCCTCAAAGCAGAGATAGAAATTGCGCTGAAAGAGCTAAAAACGGGCAAGGCTGAAGGAACTGACAACATCCCATCAGAACTGATCAAAATACTTGGAGAAGGAGGGAAAGAAAAACTAACAGAACTCTGTATGAAAATGTACGATGAAGGAAAGTGGCCATCTGATTTTCAGAAAAGTATTCTGATTCCTATAGAGAAGAAAGCCAATACCAACAAATGTGAAGAACACAGGACCATAAGCCTAATATCACATGCATCAAAAATTATGCTAAAAGTATTACATCGTAGGCTAGAAGCAAAAGCAGAAGAATATCTAGGAGAGGATCGGTTTGGCTTTCGTAGAGGGAAAGGTACCAGAGAAGCCATTGCAATGATGAGGGTCCTCAGTGAAAGAAATATCGAACACAATCAAGACATATACGTTTGTTTTGTTGATTTCGAGAAAGCTTTTGACCGTGTGATGTGGGAGAAGCTTATGGAGATACTCAAGAAAATTGGAGTAGACTGGAAGGACCGAAGGCTCATTGCTGAACTGTACATGAACCAAGAAGTTACAATCAGAGTCAATGGAGAGGAGTCAAGTCCAGGCACAATTGGACGAGGCGTGAGACAAGGATGCCCACTCTCACCTCTACTATTCAACATCTATGTAGAAGAAATCTATGTAGAAGAATAAGGCACTTGAAACAGTAGAAGACTGCATTACAGTGGGTGGCTGCTCTCTTCAAGCTGTGCGGTATGCAGATGACCAGGCAATGATAACAAGCACTGAAGAAGGACTACAAGAAATGGTAACACAACTCAATAACACCAGCGAACAATATGGAATGAAGATTAACATCAAGAAAACCAAGGTGATGAAGACTGGAAAACTGCCATCCAACCTGAGAATCAGTATTAATGGACAAATATTAGAACAGGTTACAGAGTTCAAGTATCTGGGAAGCGTGCTTTGCGAAAGTGGAAGATGCTCGAAAGAGATCAGAACTAGAATTGGAATGGCAAAGAATGCTTTCATGAAGAGGAAGGAACTTTTCACACGGAGCATAAATCTCAATCTGAAAAAGAGATTAGTGAAGTCCCTGGTATGGAGCATCCTTCTCTATGCATCTGAAGCATGGACCATCATGAAATCAGACATCAACAGATTGGAAGCCTTTGAGATGTGGTGCTGGAGACGCATTCTGAAAATCAAATGGACAGATAGAATCAACAACGAAAGAGTGTTGGAGACAGTCAGAGAAGAGCGGAAACTAATTGGAATCATCCAGAACAGAAAGAGGAAATGGGTGGCACACAGCATCAGACATAACAATTTGCTCAGACTGGTACTGGAAGGAAGAATACCAGGAAAGAGATCAAGAGGAAGGAAACGCGTCATGATGTTGGATTCTGTTACGAATGGCCCATATGGAGACTTTAAAAGAAGAGCCATGAGAAGAGAGGTGTGATGGTGATAAGGACCTGCTCCTGAGCAGAATCACCAGAAGAAGAAGTAGAGAATCACAAGATTGATTTTGAGAATGCCCATCTTATCTTAGACTTAGTTTTGATTTTCGACATAATCAAATTGCAACATTGTGTCATTGTCACTGACAATGGTCATGACTCATGAGACATATCTCTTATTAATATTCTTAATTCCCTTTGTTCAGAAAATGCATAATGTAACATTGTTTGCTTCCGAAATAAATAAGCACAATGACTGCCCAGCGCCATGCGCCACAGGTTACCGCGACGCGCTTACGCATGCCCGTTGGCGAGGCGTGGCGCGACGTGATCGGCAGCTGCTACCGTGCGTTCGCCTAATTTCGCCGCCGCGATTACGATGACCATTTTCAACCTCGCGTCCAAACTACTCCTTCTCAAAAAATACTCGCAAAGAACACACGAGAATCTCACACATAAAACTTGAGAATATTGGCTTTCAAACTGTGTGTTTGGTCGGTATCGTAAAGACGATCCTACTGCGCACTGCGCTACCGAAAATGGTCTACATTACGCAGGACAACAATGAGAACTTTATGTTTGGGGCGACGGGGCAGAAACTGCCAAACAAGCTTTCGATTCTTTGCTATCGTGCGTAATAACCGGTGCGGATTTTAAAGCCACTTGGAAAATGTTAAGTTTAAAAGTTACTTATTCAGTACCAACTATTCGCCCGACTGGGGAGTGTGTTAGTACGGAGAAAAAAGGGCGGCGGTACAAACCCAAACAAAATGCATCGTTAAAAACGTCGCTGCATAATCCCACTGCCCATAGACATTGCACGTAAAATTGATCAAGGAAAGGCACAAATTACAACTTTCGGGCAAAATTAAATTGTTCTAAATAAGTTATGACTATGGCAATGACAACTATACATGTCAATCTGTAGAATTTGCTACGTCTAGTTCTACAGATGACATCATCTAAATATAATTTTAAATACATCTAAACACAATCGAAACTTACTACTAAATAGGTCTTTCTGCACTGGCTTAACTCCATAAGTATATCGGTAGTCTGCGCGCCCCAGAATGCATAATGCATACGGTCATATCAAATTACGGAGAAGTTTTCAATATTTAACTTTAAGTTGACTGGAGGATTTGCTAACACATTGGATATATTTGATGAAACGGCCATCTAAAGTGAGACTTAGTTTTGGCTGCGATGCAACTTTGTGTTGATTTCCGTCACAAAATATTTTGCTTGCTTCGGAAGCCTTCCTAAAATCGTTTTTTATGGAACAATCGCGTGTTTGTGGAGGTACATGACGGAAAATATCACATATCAAGTACCGCGAGTACAATTTGAACAACATTTGCGATGATATATTTTTATATTTTGTTCGTTCTAGACCTGTTTTGATAGACTAGCCTAGCCGACTGCGACGAGGCGAAACTTTGACAAAGTACCGAGGTTAATTCGCCGCCTCGTCCTCGATTTTCAGAACAAAATCAGGCTTAGATTTTGAATTAATCAACGTCATTCTATAATAGACTTGAATAATAAATGACAATAGTTTGCTTCTTCCATGTGTACAGTTATTTTGGAGTTCGAAAATCAATATCGCGAGAAATAAGGCTTTAAAAAATCTGTCCGGCAAAATAGGGCAACCGCACGGTAGCTGAAGCTGCATGCAGCCGCCGAGATGCAGCCCTACGCCTAGCCGAGTTCCCAGCCGGATCGTCCCCGCGTACGTCGGGTAACGAGGCGGGTCGGCTGCATCGAAAGCCCCCGTGTCTTTTATTCCCCTTTTTATAGCATACAATCCAGAAATATTGCTTCATCTATTCGATCAACATTTCTTAATCTGCAATAGCTTTTCAACCATACAAAAAATATAACATCATAACTATATGTCACGCCAAAATACAAAAAATACGAATGCCACATCGCCTTACCCACGAAAAAAGTTGTTCACTGGGCGCTGCCATTTTGTTTTACCCGGCATCCAATGCGCTCTTATGTATTTGAAGAAAATATGTAAATTAGCCTGTTGGAAAATTTGCCATTCTCGATTGGCTAGCATTGCGCTTCGCGCAGTGGACAATCGCCATAGCGTTTTCCTATTCGTTCGTGGATCCAGCTCGGGTACCTTCGGCCAATCACAGAGTTTTTGCACCTGTAAGTTGTCCATTTCGACTATGTCATCCATTGGACATTAATATATTGACCATATAGCGCTAATTTAGAAGCTAAAAAACTATAGATAGGAAGAAAATAATCGAAAACAAATAAAACATTCGTTACTCTAACCAACCGGTACGGTTATTGGCGCCCGGTTATTATGCATGCACTGCGCGAATGCGATTTAGCTGCCATGTATTTTGCATTTGCTGTGTGTGTAACGTGTGTGGCTTCGCAAGAGAATGGCGCGGCGTTTTTCACATTGCGTACAACTACAACACAATGCTCAATGAATGTGTGATGGGGAAGTCTGTGTGTATTGACTATTGCCTATTGGCTATACTATTTAGACTGTTAATGTATTTTTGCTGCCAGACAAATCAATATGATTATGATTATAAATTGCACTTATCGCGATCGACTGCTATCGATCCATTGCCTTGATTTTCCTCGTCAGCTCCACTAGTCTATTGTGCTCCTGTGTCCTGTTTTGTTATGTTCTTGCGGCCCATGGCATGGATCGCTGATCTCCGAAATAGCAGAGCCAGAGGGAGAGTCACTCAGTCAGTAAGATGATGATGATGATGATGATGATTACTGATTAGTCTAGACTATAGTATAACAATTAACAATAATAAATTACAATCAAATGGCAAACATACTGAAATGTTACAAGCACAAGTAAGTAAGAATTAAGATGATCACCTCGATATTCTAATATTATAATTCTATTGACTTATATCAAAGACTATAGAATTTACAACTACAACTTTACAAGACAGCTCACTGGCGGTCGCGCAGCGATGTCCCTTCAGGCAAAATGAAGATTCAAATCGAGCTTAAGCGGGACTTTAGTAACCATAGCCGAATTTAGAATATCACTATATTTATGTCATTTTTATTGATACAAAAATATTTTTAAATTATAGTTGATAGCTCTTTTGGAACACACGTTCCCTTCTTTAGTAAGTATTTTTAAGAAAAAAGGGATTAAACTGTATGGTAGGTGTACTACACATCGGCACTGTTTTTAATATCGGCACCCCGCGTAATATTTGTTTTTGCGCGTGTTGTAACAAATCGCGCATGAGATGATGCGCGCTACCATTGGAAACTGAACTGGTCGAAATTTTGAGGAGAAATAATGCGTAGATCGTCCGCTACGAGTAATACAAGTAAATACGATAAATAATACCAACATCGCACAAGAAATTTTGAGTTGCGTGCATTGTCAATGAGGGTTGAGGGGGTGCCGGTATTAAAAACACTTCGAACTCGTGAAGCCAAAAAACAACGCGCGCGTTCGAAGGCGATATCTCAAAATATAATTAATATATCGCAAATCTGATCATCGCATCGGAATCTGCACTATTTTCTCAATATGTGAGTACAATTTCAAGAAATTTGAATGATTTTTAAGTCTTAAACTGTCGGAAATGTTTTAGGGTGCCGTTGCGGGGGTCACTCAATCATACTTACTAAAACTCGGCAAATTCAGGCTAGTATGAAGATTGAACAACAGCTTAGTGTCGACTTTAGTAACCTTTTTAGGGCTATGCCTTTATGTAGAATTAATATTATCCTCACATAAGAGATAGCGATTTTACAATTGAAATCATCATACTCGGACATAGCTGTGAGAAACATATTTTTGAAATTTAAAGATCTTGCCGTGTAGAGAAAAAATGGCAATGGCTACTCGCGTATTATAATGTTAACGCACGCTCAGTCCGCGCACATTCTTTATTTAATTCTTTATAATTGAACGCGTACCCAAGTGCGCAAAGCAAATTTCACGCGCTATGCAAATTTGGGGTGTCATCGAACTTTATCACGTCTTCTTGAAATTATTTTTAGTCAGGCGAAGTAAACATTGTTATTGTGACGTCATAATGAAAAGCCTGCGTATTAAAATGCGTGTTAATTTTGAACATCGCGCGCTGCCCATTCACTTTGTACAGGATAATTGTATGTATGGTCGGTCTTTCCATTAAGCGTCTTTGCTTATATTGAACATTTGACTTGTCAAATAATTCAAAAGAATCAAAGACTTCAATATCATATGGTCAGGGGATCTAAGTTCGCGCTGCATTCAAGTTTCACGCAGTTAATTTCCTATATTGGCTTTGCACGTGCTTGAAAATCTGTAATTTGTAAACTAGCTGTAAAATGCAAAAAAAGAAAGCTACAATTAATGGCTGCAAAAAAGTGTGTACAGATGAATGGGAACATTTGCACGCAAACTTTGATGCCATTGGCATTGGCCAATGTTCTGAAAATACTCGGTGTACGGGCATTGAATTGTACATAGGCCGTGACTTGAAATAATGCCAGTTATTTTTTGTAACAAATTATTTGATGGATAAATTAAAGATCATCAAGTCTTTATCAACTCCTTTGCAGATGTTATAAATTCTTTCCATAGCAACAACAATAAAAGGTATACATTTTAAAAATCATTGTATAGGTGGCTAGTAGTAAGGCCAAATAAAAAAATTAACATGTTTTGCATCCTGCCTATTTGAAAAAGAGGAAGGAGAAGGCCCTTTTTTCTTTATTTGTTTTTCTCAAAATGACCGCTCGACACATTTTTCAAGATGTCCGGCTGGGCTATTTTATTTTTCTTCCAAAAAAAATCAAATATTCATGTTTTTTTTTTCAAGAACAAAAAAAAAAAGCAGGCAGCGCCTCAAAAAAGGATGCAGTTGGGTACGCTTAACATTTTGTTGTTGTTGGCCTTATGCTGTAACCGAGCATCGGATCAGCATTCGATCACAACATAGAATTTACATACAATGAAATACTAGTCACACTTCTGAAATTCCTGATTCTAACATTTCTTCACAAAATCAGCATTCAAAGAGGAAACCGTTTAACAGCAAAAAGAAAGACAAATCACGCAACAGTAGAGACTCATTGAGAATTATGACAGTCAATTTTCAAAGCATCAGAAATAAAATAGCTGACACTAAGGTGCTAATAGATGAACATGACCCAGACATAGTGCAAGGGGTGGAGACCTGGCTTACGGGAGATATCAACAATGCTGAGATCTTTTCGGACTCCTACGACGTCTTCAGAAAGGATAGGCAAGTTGGAGTGCATGGTGGAGTATTAGTGGCATGCAAAAAAGATCTTATCCTGACAAGAAAGGAGGAGTTTGAGGTGGACTCGGAACTTTTGTGGACTCAGTTAGAATTAAAGGGACGCCACTCACTCTTGATTGGTACTGCCTATAAACCTAGGCATGATGATAAAAACTTTGTTAGTGAACTTGAGATTTCTCTTGACAAAATCAGCAGGAAGGGAAGAGGATATAACATTATACTTGCAGGTGACTTCAACCAGCCAAACATCGACTGGACGAACTCTGTTGTAGTATCAAACCACTCAGCCTCAAAGGATACTGCAGAATCCCTTCTGCAGACGGTTACCGGTTTTGGTTTAAATCAGTACGTCAAGAAGCCAACCAGGAAAGAAAATATCTTGGATCTTGTATTTACCAACAATGACAGTCTAGTTAAAGGCATTAGAGTTGAACAGGGGATCAGTGATCATGACATAATCATAACTGAGGTGGACCTAAAAGCCAAATGGAAGAGAATACCAAGAAGAAGATTTTTTGTCCGCAAGAAAGCAAACACAGAGATGATAAATGAAGAGTTGGGCGATTTTCAAGAACAATACTTCAGCATGGATCATGCCTCGGTCCAAGAGAAGTGGGATCTGCTTGAAGGAGAAATTAAACGGGTCATGGAGAAACACATACCACAGAAAGCTGCAGCCAAACCAAATAGCTTACCCTGGTTTAATAGAACACACCACAGGCTTAGGAGAAAGAAGCAGAGAGCTTATAACAAAGCAAGGAAATCTAGAAAGACCGAAGACTGGAATACCTTCCTGTCCTGTCAAAAAGAACTGAGGAAATCCTTAAGTAAAGCTGAGCAGGTGTTTGTATCAGATCATCTCACCACAGCAATGAAAGAAAATAAAAAACAGTTTTGGTCATACATGAAAAAAATGGGAAAAAGTGAAGGAGGAGTTGCAGATCTCATGATAGGCAACAAAATCGTTAGTGATGGACAAGGGAAAGCAGAAGCCCTAAATACTCAGTTTGCTAGCGTATTCACCAAAGAAGATCAAACTAGTATTCCTTCATTGGGAACAAGTAACATCCCGAGTATTCCAGAATTAAAAATCAATGAAGATGGAGTTCTCAAGCAGTTGCAGGACCTTTCTCCAAACAAGGCATCAGGACCAGACCAAATACCTCCCTGGTTTCTGAAGATGTTTGCACCAAAACTGGCACCATTGTTAACCGATCTGTTCCAGAGCTCCATTGACAGTGGAATTCTGCCACATCAGTGGAAGTCAGCAAACATCTGTGCAATCTTCAAGAAAGGAAATAAAGCTGCTCCAGAAAACTACCGACCTGTCTCGCTTACCAGCGTCACATGCAAAATCCTTGAACATATAATCCATTCACATGTTATGGATCATCTAGAACAACATAACGTACTAGTGGACACACAGCATGGATTTAGAGCAAAGCGCTCCACGGAAACTCAACTTATAGCAACGGTTGATGACATTGCCAAAATACTAGATCGTGGAAATTCAGTACATATGGCTATCCTGGACTTCACTAAAGCGTTCGACAAGGTCCCATACGAACGGCTACTGGAAAAGCTTCACTACTACGGGGTTCGACACCAGATCCATCGGTGGCTTAGATGTTTCCTGACATCCCGCACACAAAGAGTGGCTTGTGAAGGTAGTATGTCATCATCAACTGAAGTCCTGTCAGGGGTACCACAGGGAACAGTTCTTGGACCGTTACTGTTTCTCATGTACATAAATGACCTACCGGACGTGTTGGAAAACCAAACCAGGCTGTTCGCAGATGACTGTTTGGTATACAAGGAAGTAATGAATGAAAGGCATGCAGACTCCCTACAGGCAGATCTTACATCTCTGGAGTCATGGCAAGATAGGTGGAATATGAATTTCAACGCCTCCAAGTGTTCCATAATGATCATCTCAAATAAGAAAAAACCACTGACAAGGGACTATATATTCTGTGGTCAAGTCTTACAACAGGCAAGATCTCATCCATACCTGGGAATAGAAATAGACAGCAAACTGACGTGGTCAAATCAGGTCGACAAGACAGTCCTCAAAGCCAACCGGACATTAGGTTTCTTGAGGAGAAACCTCTGGTTCTGCCCAAGAGAAGTAAAAGACATCGCATATAAAACACTAGTAAGGCCTGTACTGGAGTACGCAACCTGTGCCTGGGACCCATATAGAGTAGGGCAAATAAATAAACTGGAAGCAGTCCAAAGGAGAGCAGCACGTTTCACAACTGGAAATTACCAGAGGGACAGTAGCGTCACGCAAATGCTGACCGACCTAAACTGGGAGACATTGGAGCAAAGAAGGGAAAAAAGTCGATTAGTTATGCTGTACAAAATCCACAAGGAAAAGGTTGCTTTAAAGCAAGAGGACTATGTTAAGATGTCAACGGGGTCAAAAACAAGAAAAAACCACCAATACTCGATAGAAATCCCCTATGCTAGAAAGGATGTATACAAAAACTCCTTTTTCCCAAGAACAAGTAGAGCGTGGAATACACTCGACCAACAGTCTCTGCTAGCTTCATCTGCAGAGAGCTTCAGGCACACACTCTAGCATGCACTGCCTGCCCTAATAAAGTTAGCGACATGCGGAGTACCGCCCTGCTGACTACAACTTCAGAAGGTTCAGAATGAAGAATCTTTTTTTTTTTTTTTAAAGACTGAAAAGAAAGAACAACAAAAAATACAATAAAATGGAAACAAATACACAGAATCCTTTTTTTTTGGGGGGGGGGGGGGGGGGGGGCCACCAAAAGTTGCAGTCGGGCCTGCAAATAATATACAAATTCCAGATGTTGAAACTATAAGCATACAAGGTTTTGGAATATGAATCACAAGTTTGACACCTAGCTCATAGAAACATTTAAATGGTGGTTTAAATATGAGCAAGAAAGAGAAAGAGATCGACATAAAAAGTCAGAGCGCACTAATACTTTCTTAGATAATCGGCCTAATGAATCCTTGTTCATACCTCCAATTATGAGCTGTTTCCTCATATGAACACTCTCCTTGCATGGTAAAATTAAACCATTTCCAGAGGTGTGTGATCACTAAAAACAACAGCTTGCTTATGCTGTTGTATTTAGCAAGATTCACACATCCCCTGGAAGTAAAAAATAGATCACCAATTCACAGAGGGAGTGCATGTGCTAAGCGGGCCAAATCAAAACACATGGCCAACTTCCTACAGTCATTCACATGCAAAATGACCTACACTACAGTATTGTCTTATCTACTGTCAAGAAAGGTGATTCCTATCATCTTTCAGATCATTATAAAGATTTTAGTTCTATAAGAAGGAATCATTTTAACAAGATAGAGACTTGTGACCACTTAAAATTCTAGTTTTAAAAAAAAATGTAGGTCATTTCACTTCCTGATTTGGCAATTAAGTTCAGCCATGCCTCAGTCCCATGTATGTTTTTGTTGTGTTGGTGAATTAATTTAATATATCAAAATATTAACAAATCGTACAGCAAAAAAGGCTTAATTTCATCAGTTGATGACTCTTAACTGCTCAGATTCTAGGTTGAATTTTGTATATTCACTTAAATTTTCTATTGATGGTGGTGATTTTAATTATAACTTTCCATAATATACCAATTAAAAATTATAATGACCGAGTAGTAATTTTTTCTTTGTTTTTTTTTCTTCTTTCTTTTCGGGCCACCGAAAATCTTGATTTTATTTGCCCAGTTGGGCCAGATAAACAAACATTTGTTAGCTTTCCTTACTACTGTCATAATATTTGTCTATAAACTCCTCCTTCATCCTATTGAGATGGTGCACAATATAATTGTGTGGGTTTGAATTGTACCTGATGACCAAGGGTAATAATGCGCCTCTGAATAGGGCACCTAGATACATGGCGCTCTATAAATGCTATATATTATTATTATTATATCAAACTAATTATTTAAATTCTACAAAAATGTGTTATTTGTTATTGTAGGTGGAGATCGATTTAACGAGGAACACAGTTGAATACGAATATGGAGGATAACACTGTGACACAGACGCTGACCGCAGAGCAGCTGGGCCAGATTCAGACCATCCAGACTCAGGGTGGTCAAGGTGGTCAGCCTGTCCAGTTGCAACTAGGTGGACAAGGCCAACAGGTAAATAGCCTATAATATCCCTAATGTTTATCATGAATACCTTTTATTTATGTTTTACATGTAGATGCTATTTCTTGTTTCCCTTGATTTAATTTATTGTTCTTTGAAGATATCTCTGTTCATAAAAACTTAATAATATTGCCAGTTATACCGTGCAGCAGTTGGACTGTAGCCTACTATGATTCCAGAAGAGTAACAATTATGTGACCAAAATGTTCATATCCTTGAGGCCGAATGAAGACTAGTAACGTAGTACAGAGACAGGTTACATTCTATTATAATAGTCTCCCTTATATGAAACTGTTGAAGATACAGTCAGCCTTAAACTGCTCCAGTAACTAGCTCATACACATTTATATGTGAATGAATCAGGCCTTCAGTTCTTTCTACTGTCCGACTATAGCTATTGCAGATGGGCAGAAGTCAACCAATCACACTACAGGTCGCAGGAGGTCAAGTAGGGTTAGCTCAGGCATTTCAAGATTAGCACGATTTACATAAAATGTTAAAGTTATATGTGAATATCTAAAATAAGTTCTTTATGTCCTACGCTAGCTCTTGCAGATAGGCGGAGGTCAACCAATCACCATGCAGGTCGCAGGAGGTCAAGTAGGGTCAGCACAGCTCCTGTTTACTAGCACATACACTTCAAGATTACATAATTATATAAAATGCATTTAACGTCAAAACTTTTCATTCTACTATTTAAATCTAGATCTTGCAGATGGGAGGCGGCTCAGGTCAACCAATCACCCTGCAGGTCGCAGGAGGTCAAGTAGGGTCAGCACAGCTCCTGTAACTAGCACATACACTTCAAGATTACATAATTATATAAAATGCATTTAACGTCAAAACTTTTCATTCTTCTATTTAAATCTAGATCTTGCAGATGGGAGGCGGCTCAGGTCAACCAATCACCCTGCAGGTCGCGGGAGGTCAAGTAGGGTCAGCACAGCTCCTGTAACTAGCACATACACTTCAAGATTACATAATTATATAAAATGCATTTAACGTCAAAACTTTTCATTCTTCTATTTAAATCTAGATCTTGCAGATGGGAGGCGGCTCAGGTCAACCAATCACCCTGCAGGTCGCGGGAGGTCAAGTTGGGTCAGCACAGCTGCAGCAACTGGCCCAAACACTTCAGGTCGTGGGGGCAGGGGGTCAAATCCAGCAGGTCAGTTCACACACTGTTTAGGTCCTTGATTATTATTATTTGGGATGTCATACCTGCCAACTGTTCCGATTTATTCGGAATATTCCGATTTTCTGAATTTTTAGGACCTTAAAGGGACTTAGTAACATTGTCCAAATCCTCAAAATAAAATTGTAATTCTAGCGGTTCCTTTATACCTTGTTGTATTCGTATTAACAATAAAATCATGGGACAGCTTTCGGTTTTTCAAATTTCCCTTTCATTACAAAGATATGTATGATTGAAGTATTTAGATAAGAAAATCTCCGGGCGAGATTTTCATCCCTGTACAAAGTGAATGCAGTGAGTTGGTGAATATCACCCAATATCACTTTGCATTTTCGCTCATTTCTTGGCCATACATTGTCCATTTGACCTGAAATTTTCACACAATACCCTGAGGACATATGAGATAACAACAGTATACATTGCATCAACCATTCATCAGTTTGTGCACATCTCAACAAAGTTACTAGATC
The DNA here is from genome assembly GCA_037951105.1 of Echinarachnius parma. NCBI lineage: Eukaryota > Metazoa > Echinodermata > Echinoidea > Clypeasteroida > Echinarachniidae > Echinarachnius > Echinarachnius parma. Next base: position 7,292 of record JBAMJV010003857.1, on the reverse strand, counting down.
CCTTTAAAAATCGGAATATTCCGATTTTTTCGAAATTCTGAATGACCAAAAAAGATTTTTTTTTTTTTTTTTTTTTTTTTTAAACATCTTTTTGCATGATCGGAAAGCGCCAGAAACGTACCAAACATGGCATAATCGGATAGATCACATCATGATAATCATTTATTAGACCCTTGGGCAGTGAAAACGATGTAAAAAAAAAAGAGCCCCCGTGAGCCCCAAAATAGCCCTCATGAATAATTTCACGAGGGCGTTTTTCTCCCTCAAATTTTCAGACCCCCGCAGTGGGTACAGATTTCTGAATTTCAAATGTTGGCAGGTATGGGATGTGCCCGTTAGACCGCAGGGGGGAGGGGGGTGTTTCACAAAGATTTTAAGTTGAACTAAAACTCTAAGTAAAACTGGAAAACCGTTTGTTGAGATCATATGTAAAATAGATAAGCCAGTTTTAAAAACAACATAAAATTAGCATTTTTGCTTTTGGCCTACCTTAATTTTAAGTCCAACTTTGAATTTAAGTTCAACTAGAGTCTTTTTGAAACACAACCAGGGCTAGACATTCACTTTTTTAATTAGTAGCCCTATTGGACTGTTACTCAAGACTTCAAATTTTGGGCACAAAGCAAACATGTTGGTTGCCCGAAGCTCATTATTGGTTGCCCTGGAACAGTGCTATGTTCAAGCCCTGCCAAAGACAGGCAAAACCATATGTTTGAGATCAAAATATACAATATTTCATTTAATTGAGAACAAAAAAACATTAGCCAAAGGGTGCTGGAGGCAACTAACCCCACAAAATATTGATTTCTTTTAGGAAGTGCCCATATTTGTTTTAAATCAAATTATGATTTTTCAATGAATAATGATATTTTGTATATCGGCAGTACTCAAAATTAGCATCGACTATGAAATGCTTGTGGAACTCAAAAAGTACAAATTTAATTTTTACAAATTGTATTGTTTTCATACAAATTGTACATTTAATTGATAGTTCATGTACTCTCTTTAACAATCTCTTTGATTTAATTGCCCTTTTCTCCCCTTATACCTGACAGATACAACTCGTACCAGCTCAGCAAAATCAACAAGCGCAGGGCCAGGTAAGTCTTTGGTGGGGTTATTAAGTTGATTTTTCTGCTATTTTGAGTTATGCACACAATCTTGAAAGTCAGAGCCTCCTCTAAATCAGGTGCATAATAGCCAGCATCTCATTGGGAGGCTTTGAACCCCCCCCCCCCCCCTCCCCCCCGCATTGCACTGACTTATATCTCCCAGTGGATAATTAAAAATCAGAGCACGTCAATCGTAAATGTCTATTTAATGAAAGGGAAATTTAAAAATCCAAAACCTGTTCCATTCTTCTATTGGTAATACGAATACAAAAAGGTATGAGGGAACCACTAAGTTTTGTCTTTTTGTGATTTATAGTTTTGTGGATTAATTTGGACAATGTTGCTATCGATCCCTTTAAAGTCAACGTGTAGCGACTGACTGACACAAAGAGACAGCATTCTTATTGAATATAAAATAAATTCAATTGATATTTGTATTGTGATCAAAAGTTTAGAATGGATATCTTGAGTTCAATTGATATTGCCTTTACTGACAATGGGTGGAATTCACAAAGGAGGTTTGTAGGAGGTTTGTACAAACCATGGTTTACATCTATGGAATGCCATTTGTAAACTGATGGAGAAGGAATGTAAACTCCTTACTTTTAACAATGTTGATTTACAATTTACTTGTATACGAGCAGCATTCCATAGATGTAGACCATGGATAAACCATGGTTTCTACAAACCTCCTTTGTGAATTCCACCCAATCTGTCTGATTTTCATTTGTATTGTAAAATGATTGCATGTTCATCTTGCTTTATCCCAGGTTCAGGTTGCTCAGACTCAAGGCAATGGGCAAACAGCACAACAACAGGATGATCAGACACAACAAGGACAACAACAGGTTAGCATAGCATTATATACATTATGCAGTGCTCGAAATTAGCATAGGCCCGCTACCCGGGGCCACTAAAAATTAGCTTCGGGCCACCAAATTTCATTGATACTAAATTCTACTGGCCCGATCAGGCAAGCCAATTTAACAGAATTTGTTATATTTGTCTTTGTTTGGGGTCACTAGAAGTTGACAAATCTTGATTTTACTTGCCCGACCCTGCCACGAGGCAAAAATGTTAATTTCTAGCATTGCATTATGGGTGGAATTCACAAAGGAGGTTTGTGTAAACCATGGTCTACATCTATGGAGTGCCATTTGTAAACTGATGGAGAAAGAATGTAAACTCCTTACTTGTTAACAATGTTGATGGTACACATTTACAAAAGGCACCAAATAAATGTTTGTCTTCTCAGATGGTGAAATTTGCGGGTTAGCAAGCACTAACGGTCATATCATTAAAAATTGTTTTACTTGTCTACGAGCAGCACTCCATACCATGGTTTACACACAAACCTCCTTTGTGAATCTGGGCCATTATCTCCATTCTCTGTGTCGTCTAAATCCTGTTCACGAGACAACTGTTTGATGAGTCAATCACACATATGTTTGTACCCACTGTGAGCAACGTTTATTGAGGCGATAATATGCTCATCAAACATATATGGAGCGCAAGTGCTTACTATACACAGGATCCTATGCATGCAAGCATTGCATAAAATTGAAGTTGCAAAGAATAAGTATCTCCTGACGTAATCGATACTGTGCGAGGCACAGATGTTCTCTTTTGCCAAAACTGATCGCTAAGATCTGTTAATTTTACTGTTACTGATCTAAAGTGTATTTGTACGGCGCGTCACAGAGTGGCGCTTGGCCCCTGCAAGGATTTTAGGGCCTACTTTTCAAGGCGGCCTGCAAATTTAGGGGGCTCTCTTTGGTATTTTGATGGCTAAATTGCACCAAGTCCCTGTGAATTTTCTTCACCATGAAAGAACATTACCTTATTGCGTGAAGTAGGACCTCCTCTGTTTAGTCTGAAGCTTTTGGTGGCAACTTTCTCCCTTATTTCTTGCCTAGCTAATAAAATGTTAATTTCACATATTCTTCTTTTTCTTCTTCTTCGACGACAACGACGGTGATGACGATGAAGACGAAGACAACAACCATAACATTGCATTTGCATAGCACGTTTTCTATCCCAAATGTTTTTAAAAGCTCTGTTGTTCCAAATTATTAATATTACTGTGTTGTTGGTTTTGTTTTGCATGCCAAGCCAGTATATTCTATGTATCAATGCATGAACACCTTTTTCACAACTTGCACACCCCTACAGATCCAAATAGTGCAGCCCCAGCAGGTGCAGGGGACCAATCAGCAGGGTGGACAGCAGGTGCAGCAGATCGTCATACAGCAGCCACAGGGGACGACGGCAGGGTCGGCTGCAGGTGTGCAGCAGGGAATACAGGTAACGGATATTATTGAAATTGTTTATTTGTTGCCGGTGTTACGACACGATTTAATAAAAAAAACATCGAAACAAAAGAAGTTGTAAAATTCAAACAAAACAACTTTATTAATGTCTTCTTTCTTTGTGTTCAGACAAAATCTCATACACAAAGTAATATATTCATGAAAACATCATACAAAGAGCTACCAACAGTAAATACAAAAATTAGCTTACAAATAATCCAAACTTAAACAGTGGGTAATGATGAAGAAAGTCCTCTTGGTAATTTTTCGCAACGGGTATATTAACTTTAAGGTATATGAAAATACTCTTTAATTAATCCTATCAATCAAGCAGGTTTTTCCAGCAATACGACATTAATGCTGCCAACATCCAAATTAACAGGTGAGTTAACGACCCACTAGCAAGTAGGTAAAAATGCCTATCCCTTTTCTAGAGCATGGTCTTGATCACCCTCTGGAGCACGATTTTGCTTCGACAATCTCTCTGGAGCACGATTTCGCTTCAACCATCTCTCTGGAGCACGATTTCGCTTCAACTCTCCGAGGACACGATTTCGCTTAGACCCTCTGGAGCACGACTTCGCTTCAACTCTCTGGAGCACCATTTTGGAAACCCCCTGGAGCGCGATTTCGCTTAGACCCTCTGGAGCACGATTTCGCTTAGATCCTCTGGAGCGCGATTTCGCTAAACTCTCTGGAGCAACGGAACACCACTTCGGATTTACTCCCGTCAAACACGATTTCGCTATACACTCTCTGGAGTAACGGAGCACCATTTCGGAAACTCCCATCAAACACGATTTCGCTAAACTCTCTGGAGTGCGAGTTCGATCACTCTCTCCGAAGCACGATCTCGATCATCCCAGCGACGTACGAATTTGATCAGCTTCTGGAGCGACGACCTCGAAGACCCTTTCTGCACGATCTCGATAACCCTCTGAAGTACGGTCTCGAGCAACGGACATGACACGAAGGTGACCGTCTCAGGAGCAACGATTTTGATCACCCTCTCTGGAGCAAGATCTTAATAAACTCTGAACTATTCACAATTTTTCTCCCCCACATGTGTTGAGTTTCATCACAGACTAGAATATTCCATTTCTAGAATAATCATTTAAGTTATTCATTCTTACAGTAAACACATCACTGCTAATCTGGAATCTTCTATAATATCCATGACAATCAATGTGAAAACAAAAGGCATTATAATCAATGACCTCATGACCTAATTACTTTCAAGTAAACAACTTTGAATGTAAACATGTACCACCTTAATTTATAAGTCTGAGTCCCTAGATTAAAAGGTAAACAACTGTGACCTTTCTTTTGAACTCTGGGTCCCTATAATGAAATCAAATAAGAAATGTTTTTTTGTAAGTGTCATAACACTAATTACATGTCTTAACAAAGGTTTCCAGAACATTCTTTTCCTCTATACAATTAAACAACAATCTTTCAAATTACAATAAATGCAATTTAATAGGTATTCATGACACCGGGGATACAGTAAAACATGTGTGATTGGCCACCTGTCTATAGCAGCCAACCTGCCTATAGTGGTCACCTGTCTATAGCTGTCAACCTGCCTATAGTGGCCACCTGTCTTTAGCAGCCAACCTGTCTATAGAAGGCACCTGTCTATAGCTGTCAACCTGCCTATAGTGGCCACCTGTCTATAGCAGCCAACCTGCCTATAGAAGGCACCTGTCTATAGCTGTCAACCTGCCTATAGTGGCCACCTGTCTATAGCAGCCAACCTGCCTATAGAAGGCACCTGTCTATAGCTGTCAACCTGCCTATAGTGGTCACCTGTCTTTAGCAGCCAACCTGTCTATAGTAGCAACCTGTCTTTAGCAGCCAACCTGTCTATAGTAGTCACCTGTCTATAGCTGCCAACCTGCCTATAGTGGTCACCTGTCTATAGCAGCCAACCTGCCTATAGTGGCCACCTGTCTATAGCAGCCAACCTGCCTATAGTGGCCACCTGTCTATAGCAGCCAACCTGCCTACAGTGGTCACAATAAGAAATCCCCTGCAGAGGAAATCTGTGTTATGGAACCTGTCAAATTAAAACTCAAATTATCTTTTGACAGGGGTGTGCCTCAGCCAACTTTAAAATTGGGGTCTAGGGAGCGAATGAGAGGGGGGGGGGGGGGGGGGGGATAGGGTCTTGGGAGCCGACCAGCTTAGTGAGAGAAAAAGAGGGTCTTGTCAATTACATGTGAAACAAGAAGTTAAACTGGATACTTGGTGCATGTATGAGGCGTGTTGAAAAATAAAACTCAATCAGACTCAACTATTGCAATATTTGGACTGATTCATTTTGGCAATTTTATTTTTCTTGCAACCAGGATTATATGGTTGGGGCTCATTCCCTCGTAGACCCCCTCCCCTCCCCCATAGCTACGCCCCTGTGACTACATCTTATGCCTGGGGGCATAATGAATGATGTAGCTTACTTTTAAAGATGGTTCGGATTCGCAAATGAGATGCGCGGTGCTATTTGCGAACACCCTGCAATGCAATGCACATTGCCACAGAGTTATGCAGCGGGCAAAAACTAGCCTCGTTCAAAATGGCGATCCACGGCGTAGCATCACCATGCTTGGCAATCTTTAATCAATGTGATGTTTATTTCTATGTCTAAACTGTCTCTTCTTCTCCTTCTACAGCTACAACAACTCATTACTGCGGATGGGCAGACCATCTACTACCAGCCCATGGTCCCGGGGGAGAACCAAGTGTCACTGCAGGCAAGCAATGGGCAACTGCAAGGTAAGGGTTGTTTCCCATTCTTGGTAGGTAAATTAAAGGGGATTCCCCCCCCCCCCCCCCCCCCATTATGATCTGACAATATATTAGTGATCATAATCTATACTTATGCATGGCTACTGTTAATCATTGTGTAAGGGCAAACGATAAACTACCAGCCCATAGTTACAAGGGAAATCCAAGTATCACTACAGGCGAGCACTGGTCCGACAATGTAGGTATTGTCCCCTATTTCTGGAGGGTTGGGGTTTAGGGTATACCCCCCCCCCCCCGCCCCCCCTTCCTCAATCATCTTTTTAGTTCCCTAGTATTTCACATTGTTTTCCAGAACTTCTCATTGATATTGAAATGTATATTGTTTTATTTACGTTCTGTGTACTTTGTATTGTATTTTCTGTCATAAATATCTTGCTGTATTTGTTTATTATTTGTGATTTTGAAATATGGAAATAAATTCAAATCATATCTAATCATTTGACTCTTCATTACCTTACTGTATTTGTTTATAATTTGTGATTTGGAATATGGAAATAAATTCAAATCAAAATTAAATCATTCAATAAACTCTTCATTGCTTTTATTCAGATTTTATTTGTTGTCATTTGATATTTCAGGTGCGGGAGATGGCAATGCAGTGATGCTACAATCAGGTCAGGTCCAGGCTGCAGACTCAATAGGTCAGTCTACTTGTATGTGGTTAGCCTGTCTGTCTGTTTACATTAGACCGGGTCACTAACATATTTAAAGGGATCTATACTTGCACAAAAAGTTCCGCAATCAAGGTTTGCGCATTAATAACTTTTCTATTAGGTTATAACCATTGATAAATTTGGTATCATTGGAAAGCGTGAATTCTCCCCTTTACATTGATATCACATTTGCTATGAGCATTTCATCATGGAATGTGCATTGCGTCCAAATGTAGGGCAAAGTCAAAAGTGAAATGTTGCAAAATGCACTGATTCTGTCAACAAAGGGGCTTCCTTTTGTTTGAAGATAAAATGTGGCTTGAATGCCTATTACGTTATAACCATTCATAAATTTGGTATCATTGGAAAGCGTGAATCCTCCTCTTTACATTGATATAACATTTGCTATG
>JBAMJV010003856.1:52500-61536 GCA_037951105.1 Echinarachnius parma | reverse complement strand
ACTAGCTGTAAATTTTGTCGAGCGAGAAGAAAATAGCATTTGAATATACCCCCCTCCCTATCAAGCGATATACAGCTATTGTGCGAATTGAACGATTTCGCTCTATCGACCAGTACGGACAATTTAAAACAGTAAGAAAATGAATTCTGCTCCGAGATGTGGCATATACCACGTGAAAGAGGAGTTCTTCTTCTTTAAAATGATATATCTCACTAGCTGTAAATTTTGTCGAGCGAGAAGAAAATAGCATTTGAATATACCCCCCTCCCTATCAAGCGATATACAGCTATTGTGCGAATTGAACGATTTCGCTCTATCGACCAGTACGGACAATTTAAAACAGTAAGAAAATGAATTCTGGCTCCGAGATGTGGCATATACCACGTAAAAGAGGAGTTCTTCTTCTTTAAAATGATATATCTCACTAGCTGTAAATTTTGTCGAGCGAGAAGAAAATAGCATTTGAATATACCCCCCTCCCTATCAAGCGATATACAGCTATTGTGCGAATTGAACGATTTCGCTCTATCGACCAGTACGGACAATTTAAAACAGTAAGAAAATGAATTCTGGCTCCGAGATGTGGCATATACCACGTGAAAGAGGAGTTCTTCTTCTTTAAAATGATATATCTCACTAGCTGTAAATTTTGTCGAGCGAGAAGAAAATAGCATTTGAATATACCCCCCTCCCTATCAAGCGATATACAGCTATTGTGCGAATTGAACGATTTCGCTCTATCGACCAGTACGGACAATTTAAAACAGTAAGAAAATGAATTCTGGCTCCGAGATGTGGCATATACCACGTGAAAGAGGAGTTCTTCTTCTTTAAAATGATATATCTCACTAGCTGTAAATTTTGTCGAGCGAGAAGAAAATAGCATTTGAATATACCCCCCTCCCTATCAAGCGATATACAGCTATTGTGCGAATTGAACGATTTCGCTCTATCGACCAGTACGGACAATTTAAAACAGTAAGAAAATGAATTCTGGCTCCGAGATGTGGCATATACCACGTGAAAGAGGAGTTCTTCTTCTTTAAAATGATATATCTCACTAGCTGTAAATTTTGTCGAGCGAGAAGAAAATAGCATTTGAATATACCCCCCTCCCTATCAAGCGATATACAGCTATTGTGCGAATTGAACGATTTCGCTCTATCGACCAGTACGGACAATTTAAAACAGTAAGAAAATGAATTCTGGCTCCGAGATGTGGCATATACCACGTGAAAGAGGAGTTCTTCTTCTTTAAAATGATATATCTCACTAGCTGTAAATTTTGTCGAGCGAGAAGAAAATAGCATTTGAATATACCCCCCTCCCTATCAAGCGATATACAGCTATTGTGCGAATTGAACGATTTCGCTCTATCGACCAGTACGGACAATTTAAAACAGTAAGAAAATGAATTCTGGCTCCGAGATGTGGCATATACCACGTGAAAGAGGAGTTCTTCTTCTTTAAAATGATATATCTCACTAGCTGTAAATTTTGTCGAGCGAGAAGAAAATAGCATTTGAATATACCCCCCTCCCTATCAAGCGATATACAGCTATTGTGCGAATTGAACGATTTCGCTCTATCGACCAGTACGGACAATTTAAAACAGTAAGAAAATGAATTCTGGCTCCGAGATGTGGCATATACCACGTGAAAGAGGAGTTCTTCTTCTTTAAAATGATATATCTCACTAGCTGTAAATTTTGTCGAGCGAGAAGAAAATAGCATTTGAATATACCCCCCTCCCTATCAAGCGATATACAGCTATTGTGCGAATTGAACGATTTCGCTCTATCGACCAGTACGGACAATTTAAAACAGTAAGAAAATGAATTCTGGCTCCGAGATGTGGCATATACCACGTGAAAGAGGAGTTCTTCTTCTTTAAAATGATATATCTCACTAGCTGTAAATTTTGTCGAGCGAGAAGAAAATAGCATTTGAATATACCCCCCTCCCTATCAAGCGATATACAGCTATTGTGCGAATTGAACGATTTCGCTCTATCGACCAGTACGGACAATTTAAAACAGTAAGAAAATGAATTCTGGCTCCGAGATGTGGCATATACCACGTGAAAGAGGAGTTCTTCTTCTTTAAAATGATATATCTCACTAGCTGTAAATTTTGTCGAGCGAGAAGAAAATAGCATTTGAATATACCCCCCTCCCTATCAAGCGATATACAGCTATTGTGCGAATTGAACGATTTCGCTCTATCGACCAGTACGGACAATTTAAAACAGTAAGAAAATGAATTCTGGCTCCGAGATGTGGCATATACCACGTGAAAGAGGAGTTCTTCTTCTTTAAAATGATATATCTCACTAGCTGTAAATTTTGTCGAGCGAGAAGAAAATAGCATTTGAATATACCCCCCTCCCTATCAAGCGATATACAGCTATTGTGCGAATTGAACGATTTCGCTCTATCGACCAGTACGGACAATTTAAAACAGTAAGAAAATGAATTCTGGCTCCGAGATGTGGCATATACCACGTGAAAGAGGAGTTCTTCTTCTTTAAAATGATATATCTCACTAGCTGTAAATTTTGTCGAGCGAGAAGAAAATAGCATTTGAATATACCCCCCTCCCTATCAAGCGATATACAGCTATTGTGCGAATTGAACGATTTCGCTCTATCGACCAGTACGGACAATTTAAAACAGTAAGAAAATGAATTCTGGCTCCGAGATGTGGCATATACCACGTGAAAGAGGAGTTCTTCTTCTTTAAAATGATATATCTCACTAGCTGTAAATTTTGTCGAGCGAGAAGAAAATAGCATTTGAATATACCCCCCTCCCTATCAAGCGATATACAGCTATTGTGCGAATTGAACGATTTCGCTCTATCGACCAGTACGGACAATTTAAAACAGTAAGAAAATGAATTCTGGCTCCGAGATGTGGCATATACCACGTGAAAGAGGAGTTCTTCTTCTTTAAAATGATATATCTCACTAGCTGTAAATTTTGTCGAGCGAGAAGAAAATAGCATTTGAATATACCCCCCTCCCTATCAAGCGATATACAGCTATTGTGCGAATTGAACGATTTCGCTCTATCGACCAGTACGGACAATTTAAAACAGTAAGAAAATGAATTCTGGCTCCGAGATGTGGCATATACCACGTGAAAGAGGAGTTCTTCTTCTTTAAAATGATATATCTCACTAGCTGTAAATTTTGTCGAGCGAGAAGAAAATAGCATTTGAATATACCCCCCTCCCTATCAAGCGATATACAGCTATTGTGCGAATTGAACGATTTCGCTCTATCGACCAGTACGGACAATTTAAAACAGTAAGAAAATGAATTCTGGCTCCGAGATGTGGCATATACCACGTGAAAGAGGAGTTCTTCTTCTTTAAAATGATATATCTCACTAGCTGTAAATTTTGTCGAGCGAGAAGAAAATAGCATTTGAATATACCCCCCTCCCTATCAAGCGATATACAGCTATTGTGCGAATTGAACGATTTCGCTCTATCGACCAGTACGGACAATTTAAAACAGTAAGAAAATGAATTCTGGCTCCGAGATGTGGCATATACCACGTGAAAGAGGAGTTCTTCTTCTTTAAAATGATATATCTCACTAGCTGTAAATTTTGTCGAGCGAGAAGAAAATAGCATTTGAATATACCCCCCTCCCTATCAAGCGATATACAGCTATTGTGCGAATTGAACGATTTCGCTCTATCGACCAGTACGGACAATTTAAAACAGTAAGAAAATGAATTCTGGCTCCGAGATGTGGCATATACCACGTGAAAGAGGAGTTCTTCTCCTTTAAAATGATATATCTCACTAGCTGTAAATTTTGTCGAGCGAGAAGAAAATAGCATTTGAATATACCCCCCTCCCTATCAAGCGATATACAGCTATTGTGCGAATTGAACGATTTCGCTCTATCGACCAGTACGGACAATTTAAAACAGTAAGAAAATGAATTCTGGCTCCGAGATGTGGCATATACCACGTGAAAGAGGAGTTCTTCTTCTTTAAAATGATATATCTCACTAGCTGTAAATTTTGTCGAGCGAGAAGAAAATAGCATTTGAATATACCCCCCTCCCTATCAAGCGATATACAGCTATTGTGCGAATTGAACGATTTCGCTCTATCGACCAGTACGGACAATTTAAAACAGTAAGAAAATGAATTCTGGCTCCGAGATGTGGCATATACCACGTGAAAGAGGAGTTCTTCTTCTTTAAAATGATATATCTCACTAGCTGTAAATTTTGTCGAGCGAGAAGAAAATAGCATTTGAATATACCCCCCTCCCTATCAAGCGATATACAGCTATTGTGCGAATTGAACGATTTCGCTCTATCGACCAGTACGGACAATTTAAAACAGTAAGAAAATGAATTCTTGCTCCGAGATGTGGCATATACCACGTGAAAGAGGAGTTCTTCTTCTTTAAAATGATATATCTCAATAGCTGTAAATTTTGTCGAGCGAGAAGAAAACAGCATTTGAATATACCCCCCTCCCTATCAAGCGATATACAGCTATTGTGCGAATTGAACGATTTCGCTCTATCGACCAGTACGGACAATTTAAAACAGTAAGAAAATGAATTCTGGCTCCGAGATGTGGCATATACCACGTGAAAGAGGAGTTCTTCTTCTTTAAAATGATATATCTCACTAGCTGTAAATTTTGTCGAGCGAGAAGAAAATAGCATTTGAATATACCCCCCTCCCTATCAAGCGATATACAGCTATTGTGCGAATTGAACGATTTCGCTCTATCGACCAGTACGGACAATTTAAAACAGTAAGAAAATGAATTCTGGCTCCGAGATGTGGCATATACCACGTGAAAGAAGAGTTCTTCTTCTTTAAAATGATATATCTCACTAGCTGTAAATTTTGTCGAGCGAGAAGAAAATAGCATTTGAATATACCCCCCTCCCTATCAAGCGATATACAGCTATTGTGCGAATTGAACGATTTCGCTCTATCGACCAGTACGGACAATTTAAAACAGTAAGAAAATGAATTCTGGCTCCGAGATGTGGCATATACCACGTGAAAGAGGAGTTCTTCTTCTTTAAAATGATATATCTCACTAGCTGTAAATTTTGTCGAGCGAGAAGAAAATAGCATTTGAATATACCCCCCTCCCTATCAAGCGATATACAGCTATTGTGCGAATTGAACGATTTCGCTCTATCGACCAGTACGGACAATTTAAAACAGTAAGAAAATGAATTCTGGCTCCGAGATGTGGCATATACCACGTGAAAGAGGAGTTCTTCTTCTTTAAAATGATATATCTCAATAGCTGTAAATTTTGTCGAGCGAGAAGAAAACAGCATTTGAATATACCCCCCTCCCTATCAAGCGATATACAGCTATTGTGCGAATTGAACGATTTCGCTCTATCGACCAGTACGGACAATTTAAAACAGTAAGAAAATGAATTCTGGCTCCGAGATGTGGCATATACCACGTGAAAGAGGAGTTCTTCTTCTTTAAAATGATATATCTCACTAGCTGTAAATTTTGTCGAGCGAGAAGAAAATAGCATTTGAATATACCCCCCTCCCTATCAAGCGATATACAGCTATTGTGCGAATTGAACGATTTCGCTCTATCGACCAGTACGGACAATTTAAAACAGTAAGAACATGAATTCTGGCTCCGAGATGTGGCATATACCACGTGAAAGAGGAGTTCTTCTTCTTTAAAATGATATATCTCACTAGCTGTAAATTTTGTCGAGCGAGAAGAAAATAGCATTTGAATATACCCCCCTCCCTATCAAGCGATATACAGCTATTGTGCGAATTGAACGATTTCGCTCTATCGACCAGTACGGACAATTTAAAACATTAAGAAAATGAATTCTGGCTCCGAGATGTGGCATATACCACGTGAAAGAGGAGTTCTTCTTCTTTAAAATGATATATCTCACTAGCTGTAAATTTTGTCGAGCGAGAAGAAAACAGCATTTGAATATACCCCCCTCCCTATCAAGCGATATACAGCTATTGTGCGAATTGAACGATTTCGCTCTATCGACCAGTACGGACAATTTAAAACAGTAAGAAAATGAATTCTGGCTCCGAGATGTGGCATATACCAAGTGAAAGAAGAGTTCTTCTTCTTTAAAATGATATATCTCACTAGCTGTAAATTTTGTCGAGCGAGAAGAAAATAGCATTTGAATATACCCCCCTCCCTATCAAGCGATATACAGCTATTGTGCGAATTGAACGATTTCGCTCTATCGACCAGTACGGACAATTTAAAACAGTAAGAAAATGAATTCTTGCTCCGAGATGTGGCATATACCACGTGAAAGAGGAGTTCTTCTTCTTTAAAATGATATATCTCAATAGCTGTAAATTTTGTCGAGCGAGAAGAAAACAGCATTTGAATATACCCCCCTCCCTATCAAGCGATATACAGCTATTGTGCGAATTGAACGATTTCGCTCTATCGACCAGTACGGACAATTTAAAACAGTAAGAAAATGAATTCTGGCTCCGAGATGTGGCATATACCACGTGAAAGAGGAGTTCTTCTTCTTTAAAATGATATATCTCACTAGCTGTAAATTTTGTCGAGCGAGAAGAAAATAGCATTTGAATATACCCCCCTCCCTATCAAGCGATATACAGCTATTGTGCGAATTGAACGATTTCGCTCTATCGACCAGTACGGACAATTTAAAACAGTAAGAAAATGAATTCTTGCTCCGAGATGTGGCATATACCACGTGAAAGAGGAGTTCTTCTTCTTTAAAATGATATATCTCAATAGCTGTAAATTTTGTCGAGCGAGAAGAAAACAGCATTTGAATATACCCCCTCCCTATCAAGCGATATACAGCTATTGTGCGAATTGAACGATTTCGCTCTATCGACCAGTACGGACAATTTAAAACAGTAAGAAAATGAATTCTGGCTCCGAGATGTGGCATATACCACGTGAAAGAGGAGTTCTTCTTCTTTAAAATGATATATCTCACTAGCTGTAAATTTTGTCGAGCGAGAAGAAAATAGCATTTGAATATACCCCCCTCCCTATCAAGCGATATACAGCTATTGTGCGAATTGAACGATTTCGCTCTATCGACCAGTACGGACAATTTAAAACAGTAAGAAAATGAATTCTGGCTCCGAGATGTGGCATATACCACGTGAAAGAGGAGTTCTTCTTCTTTAAAATGATATATCTCACTAGCTGTAAATTTTGTCGAGCGAGAAGAAAATAGCATTTGAATATACCCCCCTCCCTATCAAGCGATATACAGCTATTGTGCGAATTGAACGATTTCGCTCTATCGACCAGTACGGACAATTTAAAACAGTAAGAAAATGAATTCTTGCTCCGAGATGTGGCATATACCACGTGAAAGAAGAGTTCTTCTTCTTTAAAATGATATATCTCAATAGCTGTAAATTTTGTCGAGCGAGAAGAAAACAGCATTTGAATATACCCCCCTCCCTATCAAGCGATATACAGCTATTGTGCGAATTGAACGATTTCGCTCTATCGACCAGTACGGACAATTTAAAACAGTAAGAAAATGAATTCTGGCTCCGAGATGTGGCATATACCACGTGAAAGAGGAGTTCTTCTTCTTTAAAATGATATATCTCACTAGCTGTAAATTTTGTCGAGCGAGAAGAAAATAGCATTTGAATATACCCCCCTCCCTATCAAGCGATATACAGCTATTGTGCGAATTGAACGATTTCGCTCTATCGACCAGTACGGACAATTTAAAACAGTAAGAAAATGAATTCTGGCTCCGAGATGTGGCATATACCACGTGAAAGAGGAGTTCTTCTTCTTTAAAATGATATATCTCACTAGCTGTAAATTTTGTCGAGCGAGAAGAAAATAGCATTTGAATATACCCCCCTCCCTATCAAGCGATATACAGCTATTGTGCGAATTGAACGATTTCGCTCTATCGACCAGTACGGACAATTTAAAACATTAAGAAAATGAATTCTGGCTCCGAGATGTGGCATATACCACGTGAAAGAGGAGTTCTTCTTCTTTAAAATGATATATCTCACTAGCTGTAAATTTTGTCGAGCGAGAAGAAAACAGCATTTGAATATACCCCCCTCCCTATCAAGCGATATACAGCTATTGTGCGAATTGAACGATTTCGCTCTATCGACCAGTACGGACAATTTAAAACAGTAAGAAAATGAATTCTGGCTCCGAGATGTGGCATATACCAAGTGAAAGAAGAGTTCTTCTTCTTTAAAATGATATATCTCACTAGCTGTAAATTTTGTCGAGCGAGAAGAAAATAGCATTTGAATATACCCCCCTCCCTATCAAGCGATATACAGCTATTGTGCGAATTGAACGATTTCGCTCTATCGACCAGTACGGACAATTTAAAACAGTAAGAAAATGAATTCTTGCTCCGAGATGTGGCATATACCACGTGAAAGAGGAGTTCTTCTTCTTTAAAATGATATATCTCAATAGCTGTAAATTTTGTCGAGCGAGAAGAAAACAGCATTTGAATATACCCCCCTCCCTATCAAGCGATATACAGCTATTGTGCGAATTGAACGATTTCGCTCTATCGACCAGTACGGACAATTTAAAACAGTAAGAAAATGAATTCTGGCTCCGAGATGTGGCATATACTACGTGAAAGAGGAGTTCTTCTTCTTTAAAATGATATATCTCACTAGCTGTAAATTTTGTCGAGCGAGAAGAAAATAGCATTTGAATATACCCCCCTCCCTATCAAGCGATATACAGCTATTGTGCGAATTGAACGATTTCGCTCTATCGACCAGTACGGACAATTTAAAACATTAAGAAAATGAATTCTGGCTCCGAGATGTGGCATATACCACGTGAAAGAGGAGTTCTTCTTCTTTAAAATGATATATCTCAATAGCTGTAAATTTTGTCGAGCGAGAAGAAAACAGCATTTGAATATACCCCCCTCCCTATCAAGCGATATACAGCTATTGTGCGAATTGAACGATTTCGCTCTATCGACCAGTACGGACAATTTAAAACAGTA